>JAWWEV010000018.1:16832535-16854968 GCA_035583235.1 Hafferia zeledoni | reverse complement strand
CCCCTCAATCTCTTTCCTGAACTGAGGGGCCCAGAACTGAACACAACACTCAAGGTGTGGCCTCACCAGTGCAGAGCTGGCCACGCTGTTCTTGATACAGGCCAGGATGCCATTGGCCTTCTTGGCTACCTGGGCACACCTGGCTCTTGTTCAGCCTCCTGTCAATCCAGACCCCCAGTGATGCCTTTGCTGTACTATATACCACTTTATACCACAGCTGTACTATTTTCTTAAATTTACAATTTGTTTCCATGGACGTCTCCCTTTCCCCCCTCCCTCTGCACAGAACCTACTGAGCAGTTTGCAGACAGCCCAGGAGGCCGTGGCTGCCGTGACGGTGCAGGCGGCAGAGCTGGCAGCCAACAGCATGAAGGACTTTGCCAGGAAGAGCTTCCGCCTCCGCATGGACATCAACCTGAAAGCTCCAGTCATAGTCATTCCAGAGTCTTCAGCTTCATACAATGCTCTGGTGGCTGATCTGGGCTTAATCAGAGTTCAGAATGAATTCAAGCTGGTGCCTTCAGAGGAATCTCCTCTCCCTCCAGTCATTGACAGCATGGATGTGCAGCTGACTCACCTCAAATTATCAAGGTAGATGTGGAGGTTTTTTCTGAGTTGAACACGCTTTCCTCACAAAACACTTTTATGTTCCACAGACACCATTTTCCTATTATTTAAATGAAAACATGCTAAAACCCACAAAAAAAAAATCCCCAAGCTGAATTTAGGAGTGCCTTTAGAGAGACACAATCTCTAAAACTTCTTGGAAATGAAGCAATGATAGAACAGTGACTGAGTTCATCTCAAGTGCATACCTGGGTGTAAGCACACATACTTATTTTTAAATTAATAATTATGCCAATATTCTGCTAGATTAGTATATATTATTTGGGATTCTGCAACTGCAGAGTATTTTTCCTCTGCTGATTTCACTGTCTGTTTTTTAGGTGCATTTTGTCCACAGATTCTCAACCAGATTCTGAAATTCTGCGTCCTGTGAGTTTGACCTTATTGGTCCAGAGAAATTTAGCAGCAACGTGGTATCATAAATGCCCAACAATTGGTATCAAAGGAGACCTAAAACCAATGCAGGTAAAATCATGACACATCAGAGCTACATTAACACTCACATGTATCCTCAGAATAGTTCTCAGCTTAGTTAAGGAGCTTGTAAACTCATTTTAGTTTGCCCTTAATGAATGTTAAAAGACTTCTATCTTGATTGTCCCATTTATAGATCTCTGAGAGTTTTGATATTGTATAATCCATACTTTTGGTGTTGCTGAAATAAAACCTAGTTTCATTTTTCTGCAGGTCTCTTGGAGCTATCTTTTGCCTCAATAGTCAGTAAAATCATTGAAGTTACCTGTTTACTTAGCATTTAAAAACTAGATGTAAGACTTGAAATTTAATCTGTAAAATTCAGGTTATTTGAGTGTTTCATGGATTTATTAGAAATGAAAAGGCTATCTCTAATATACAACAATTTAAAAGTATGGTTGATAGCTTTGCAGAGGGAGGGCTTTACTTTTTCTTTTCCTACATTATCCACATGGATTTATATGGATAAAACCAAACTGAGGCACTTTCTAGTTGTTCCTGAGCCCTGTGTCATTCCTGTACCTGTGCTGTGGCCAAATATAGCACTGGTGAAGCACAGAGATTTAAGAGATTTAAAGGAGTACAAACAAAAATAATCAAATGTAGAAAAATATTCTAGCACTGTGTTATGGCCTAAGTGGCTGCATTTTGTGACTATTACTGCTTGGTTTTTTTCACAATTCTGTATTATTTTGATTGGATTTATAGTCATTACCTCCTTGAAGGCCTACTCAAAGACAGTGGCTTCAGTGTAGACAATGCAAGTCTTGGCTTTCATGTTATCTGGTCCTGTTTGGGAATTACTGAACTGTTAGAAATGTTTATGTTCATCAATTACTCACATTTTTAGCAGGCAGTGGTTCTCTATAAGACTAGAAAGGGTTTATCACGTGGAGTGTTGTTTCTTCTTGTAACTCCTGTTGATAGCAAGTACCAAATGATATTACAGGAAAAATGGGCAAATTCTTTGGAGTGTTTTGGACAGCATCATTTGGACTGGGCAGCTTGTTTGTAGTGGGACCAGCACATTGTTTCTCCTCAACATTTGCATACTGTGTAGGAAAGAAATAGTCACCAAAGCTGAAGTTTTTGGTTTATCCCTTTACAGATTGCACTCAGTGAAGATGATCTAACTGTTATCATGAAAATTTTGCTTGAAAACCTTGGAGGGGCTTCTTCCCAGCCAGCTCCTGTGCAGGAGAACACTGAGGATGCACTGATACCTAAAAAAGGGAAGGTTCCAAATGAATCTGGTATGTTCAGTTCAAAGGCTGAATATGTTTAGGCAGAGGAACACTTGCAAGTTCAACCATCACATTTATCTGAAGCACTTCAATGTGTGCCTATAAGTTCTTTTCAATGTTACATGTCTACTGTGTACATGGCAAGTTCTAAATAGGAAGGTATGCACACACATGGAGTGTGAGTTCTTGAAGGTCAGGAGTTTTTGTGGTGTGTTTTCTGTGATTGATCTTTTGTAGGATGAGATTCTTCAGGCCAAATCAATGACTCTTCTAAGGTGCAGGTGGTTAGAAATGAAAAAAGTCCATTTATCTGCCCCAGAATGTTAATGCACAATGATAACAATTGAGGATAGTATGAGGATACAGATAGTGTGTTCATGGAATATTGTTAACACTTTGCCAAAATCTATTTTTTGCCCAAAACTTAACATTCTCGATGTCAAAACATTGCTGTCTAACCAATAGTTGAATTGTTATACTATGAGAAGGAAGTGGAAGGAAGAGTAGTTCTAACTTCTCAAGCAGACATGGTGTTTCATGTGGTGCTTCATTAAAGTGAACACAGAGCTGCAGAAAACTAATGACAACTTCTTTAAAGGTCCTTAAACCCCTCTGTGCTCAGGAATTTTAGCATGCACTGGATAGAACAAAGTGATCTTGAGGAATTAGAATTGTGAGTTATTTTGAGTAGTCCTCTGGATCCAGAGTGTTTCATCTTTTTGTGACTTTGTGATCTTTCTTGCAAAAAAACCCAAACACAAAATCAACCAACAAAAAAACCCCCTAAACCAACAGCGAAAGACCCCAAACCCAAGCAAAAAAAAAAAAAAATTGTTCTAAACAAATGTAAAAATATCTTCTTGTCACTCACAGGTCCTCTTCTTGCTTCTGAACAGAAGAGCCTTTCTACAGTCCAGTCTTCTGTGGAATGTTATACAGCACTTAAATTTGACTTCAGTTTTGAGTCACTGTCTGTAATTCTCTACAGCAGTGACACGAATCAGGTTTGTGATAAAGCTTTTACAATACAGTTGTATTGGCTTTGTAGTGCTTGCCTCGTGGAGCTTTGAGGGTTCCTGTGCAGAGAATGTCCTGAAGTTGAAGAATGTATGTGCATTTCTAAAAAATGTTTCTAAACCAACCACAACCCCCCAGCATTTGGTTTGGTCATTCAAGGTTTGATTCCAGTTATCCAAAGTAAAAATGAACATTTGAAGAGCAGGAATTGTTAGCTTAGATTGTGCTAGTTCTGTGCATGGTGCCTAAATAGTTGGTAAGCAGATCCAAGGGGTATCTGGCATATACTTTCCTCTTGAATATCCCCTGGTGTGAGCAATCATGGACATCTTTTCTGAGCTGAAAACAGAAAATGTGAAATGTTGCCTTGCTTTATGACTTAATCCTCTTTGTGCAGATGGGAAGGTGATTGCTTTGTATGTCTTTGTATATAGTGAATGTTATTTATGTATAATTTTAAGAAAGTTCTTATGCAATGAGCATCACAGGGAAGAAAGACACTGTAATGGGATTTTATTCTTATATTGCCTTCATATGGCTTCCACTTATTGCTGAGGTGCTGGTTGTGAGTGAGTTAGTGTGTCCCTCTGGTAGGGGATTGAGAGTTCAGATGGGTTATCCCCCAGTCCTGCATTCTAAACAGCTGCCAGCACTGTGGGGAAGAAACAACTTCACTGCAGCCCAGCATGTTTCTTGGGTTTTCTCAGTGAGTTTCTTGCCTCATTTGTGTGGCTGGAGGACTGATGACAGCCACAGGCTGATCAGATCCTTCAGTTCATGGTCAAAGCATGGGAAGTGTGGCCATTCCCTGCTGTGTGCTGATGGCCCCTCTGTGTGCCCCTGCAGGACTCTGTGCTGCCGGTGCACAGCGACAAACTGCGCCTCGGGGAGCTGCGCCTGCACCTCATGGCATCCTCTGGGCACATCTTTGCTGATGGCTCCATGGATATTACACTTAAACTCAAGGCTTGCACCTTGGATGACCTCAGAGAAGGAATTCAGAACGTGACTGCAAGGTGGGTTTGAGTGCATCAGAAATGAGAAAATTCCAGCACAGGAGGAAGACTCTTTCCTTGTTCTGTACTTTGCGTCACATGGGATGGACAAAATCAGTAGTGCTGTAGCTGTGGCCTGCCATACTGTGTGCTTAAGCAATGAATGATAATTTTAATCATGTTAAGCAAGTTTCTACTTATATATGTTGATTTCCCACATGATCCAAACCAAAAAAACCTTGGAGGCTTGTGTTTTAAGGTAGATGGTGTAGAATAGCTGAGTATACCCAGCCTCAACCAGAATTCTGTAGCACTGAAACTCAGTGTGATTCTTATGTGCTACATACACACTTCCAGAAGTGTAGTGCACTAATTTTAAATTGAAATTACTCATCTGTTGGAAAAGTCTATACCCTCTTATTTCAGGAAGAAATGCTGATTGCCTGTATAGTAATTGTTATTTATAAACAGCATGGGGAGAAAAAATGGCACTACTTATGCTTCCCTGTTTTTCTAGATCCATGTGTTGTGATGTTTGAAATGTTTCTTCTCAAACTTGTTTTCCAGAATGATAGACAAGAAAGAAGACACAAATGACAGTTCTATGATAGATATAAGCTATAAGCAGGATAAAAATGGAACTGAAGTTGTTGCTGTCCTTGACAAGCTGTACATATGTGCCAGTATGGAGTTTTTGTTGACAGTAGCAGATTTTTTCATTAACTCAATGCCAACATCCTCAAGTGAAAGATCTGCACAGTTCCAATTAAAGCAAGTTGCTTCTGGGAAATCCAAGCCAGAAACAGGTCTGTAAAACCAATTTCCACCTCCACCCCCATTCCCTTCCTTTGCAAACTTCATACTGAAAACAGTTCCTCCAAAAGTTTTCAAGATGCTGTCTTGGTATCAGACTTAAAAAGTGAGTTTATTCTTTAGAATATCTAAATTGGCCACTGACGGGGTAGATTGATTTCCTCTTTCTGGTTGAAGATTGAAGGTAAAGCATGATGAAACAAGGGCAAGAGAGACCACTGCTGAGAGTATTTTGTGTGGGTTTAAGTGGCTGCTGGGCTTGTCTGAGCTGGGGGATGTGTTGTCCAGCTGGTTCCCTTTCTTTTGGGGACATTGTCAGAGTGCCAGCAGTGACCCTTAGGTTTCATGAGCTGCCCTAGGGAAGTCTGCAGTTCACTTGCTCTCCTCTTCCCTTGCTGGAGATATGCCCAAGTCCTGTGAGGAGGGAGGGATGAGACCCACTCCAGAAAAATGGCACTTGCAGGGGATGTTCAGGACTACCCAAGTGTGTTGTTGGCTGCAGCCTGTGATCTCCAGCTTCCTTTGCTTTTCCTGTGGTGCACTGAGCCTCAGACTGGCTCCTGTCCCATGGCATAGCTATGGTGGGGTGATGTTTCCAGGCAGCAGTAACCCCTCTAGTGGGTCCTGGTGAGCAGGAGGCTCCCCCAGCACTGCAGTGCCTCTCCCTGAGAACCAAAGTGACCCCATCCACCACTAGCTCTGAGAAAAATATGATTCTCTCCTGTTTGGAGACCAACCATATTCGGATAATTTGGTTTTGATTTGCAAGTCCTCACTCTGAAGAACTTGTCACTTTAGGTACTGAGCCAGAAGGTAACTATTTGGAGCTTGGCTTTGTAGAGCCAATGCTGAGGTTGACTGCAGTTGGCACTATAGTGTGCAGAGCCAACACTGTCCATCTACAGCTCTGAACAGTTTGCTCAAAACTAAAGTTCTGTCCCCTTTGCTGCTGAGTTCTGAACACTGTGATACTCAGTTTCAGCAGAGTACTCCTGTAAAAATGGACACATTATTTGTTAAATTTGTACCTCTATAATTGGGTAGCAATTTCCATGCATGGTTTTATTATGTACATGATAATGCTTTTGAACCCTTTATATTCAAGGGGGTTTTTAAATTTATTTTTACAGAAACACCTGCACGGCCAAATATGACAGTCAAAGCTGTGATTATGGATCCAGAAATTGTATTTGTTGCTAATTTGACCAATGCTGATGCCCCTGCCTTAAAAGTTTCCTTCCAATGTGACTTTTCTCTGAGATCTGGAAAGGATGCACAAAGGATGACTGCTCAAGTGAACGGCTTCAAAGTGTTGGCCTGTGCCTTTCTCAAAGAAAAACAAGACAAGAATGTTACTACGGTAGGAAAACCACTATTTTTTTTACTTTACTACCGATCTGTGTGTTGGGGTTTTTTTTGTTGGGTTTTTAAGCATTATGTCAAAAGCTTTTATTGCAGTAACTTTGAACCTTCCAGTGGAGAGTTGCAGTTGTGCACATTGGGGTGCTGGGATGTGTTGCAATATATGGAGAGAATGCTGTCACTCTGAAACATGTTACTTAATGGGATCAGCAGCATCCCCTTGGCCTGTGGAATGAAAACAATACAAGACCTTTTGAAAAGTTCAGATTCCAGGAGTCACCTCGTTAATCAAATTGTTCCTTTCACTCAGGTGTTACGGCCCTGTTCCCTGGTCATGGAAAATATGGTGCATGGCTCAGGATTACAGACTGTAGCAGTAACAATAGAAGAACTTACTGTTAAGGTGAGATTATTAAAACTGGCTTTGGAAGAACAATTGTGTTTCTCAAGCTGTAGCTTGGTTTTTGTGGTTTGGGTTTTTTTAAATTTAGATATTGCTATTTAAAATTCTCATTTTCCGCATTAGTTTACTTCCAGAAATAAGCATTTTTAGAGCTGCTCTTTGCTGGAAAAAGCCATTATGTATTCCTTGTGTTGACAGTCCCTTCACCAAAAAGGACTAATTTAAATACTTCAGATTCTAGGATTCCTCCTACCATTTTCTTCCAAAGTTAGGAAATAACCCTTCCCCTGCTGCCACCACCACTATTTTTGTCTGTAGTGAGTCTTACAAGAAGGCACACACCCCCAAGTACATGTATAATGTAAGACTGTTAACATGGTGTCCAGAATGGTACACAACGTGCAATACCTTGTTCCTAACAGATAAACTAATAGTTGTGTCTCTAGTGAAGGTACTTCTGGATGTAATTTGCTAATTCTCCTATAAAAAGTTCACAAACAGGGATTTGTGATTTGAAAAGCCTTAAACTCTAAGTCCATTGTTCCTGAGGCATAAAGCTTTTGTACTGTCCTGCCAGTTGAAATGGTGGGTACAAAACTCTGCCAAGAGGCTTTTTTGAACATCTCAGAGATCTTAAATCAATGTTTTTCAGTGGAGTAGGGAAAGATGGGTATTGGCTGCTGTTATGGGAGTATCATGTATTGGTAAAAGTGAAATTCCAATCTGAGAATGTTGTTCTTGATCCTCTGGGATTGTGAGAGAGGAATTGGGACATTTTGTAGGAGAGAAAAACAAAAGGAGATCAATGAATGGATTCTGTTCTTTGGATTTTAAGTTGCATCTCTTGTTAGGGCCTTTAATATTTGCTATTTCCATTATCATAGTTTGTATTTTAATAAAAGGTTTGTTCTTCTTTGTTCAAGATCTCACCAATAATTTTGAATACTGTCATTACCATTATGGCTGCCATAAAACCCAAGACCACCGAGGAGGATTCTAGAGGAGCAGCTGAAGTGGCTGAGAATTTGTGGCAAGTGAAGCCTATAGATGAGTGCAATGCTTGGTTTCTCGGTGTTGATGTAGCCACAGAAGCAACAGAAACTTTTAGGGACCGTGAACAAATTCTGAAACAAGAGAAATTTGACATTGTAGTGAAATCAGTTCAGATGACCTTGGAGTGTGGCCTGGGACACCGAACTGTCCCTTTACTGTTGGTAGAATCTGCATTTTCAGGTGTCCTCAAGAACTGGTCCTCGCTGATGGAGGTCACTGCTGATACGTCACTGGAGGTGTGTAGGAGCAAGTTGTTAGCAGTTTAAAACACTTCTGCATGTTTCCTGATGTTCAAGTAACTTTTTAATACACTTTGTGCTTAAGTTTGAATGGTAATGCTCTTAGGAGTTCTTTAGTACTCAGGCAAGTATGACTAAGTGTAATGTGGTTTTTACAGAAAGTTGCAATCAATAGCAGATTTTAATGGTAGTTGCTACGTGGAATAATCTGGCCTCTCTGTTTCTCTATTATTTTTGAATATTGAAGTTTTGCTGTATGAACAATGAGCTTGGCTTACTTTGAATATTCATATCTAGCTGTTAACTGCCCACCTGTTTTTGTTTCTCTAGCACTGTGTTTATTGGTAAGACAGAAGTTGCACTCTGCTCTCAAAATGAGGTACCATTCCAAGATGGTACAAGTCTCTTGTTGGAGGCACATGTTAAAATTTCACACAACCAGATGTGCAGCTGCTCAGTGCAACAGGTTAACTACACCTGAGTTAATTTTGTCATTCTAGCAGCTGTACCTCATATTTCTTTCTGTTCTTGGATAGACAAGTAGCCTCCTTTCACTGCCAGCTGTGTGTCCCATGGTGGAGTTTGGAGGATGCATGTCTGATATATCCCTCTGGGGGAGTCACCACGGTTCATAAGGGATGAGGAAGAGATGAAAGGGAACATCCACAACTACTGAGGCCACAACTTCTGTTCAGATTTGAAGTGATGGAAGGGCATTCAAAGCTTGGTGTTGGCTATGAATAGGAGGAATCATTCCAGGGGATGAGACTACAATTTGCTCAGACTAATTGCTATTTCATAGTACAATGAAGTACTTGTAGCATTGAGGTTTCTGGTCTCAAAGTCATCCTCTCAAACAGTGTAGGAGAAAATGGAGACTTGATTGTGTTAATTGAAGGTGTTAAAAAGAAACAGTGTTACCAGGATGTCTGGTGGCTCTCAAAGAAGCCAGGAAATGAACTCTTCAAAAACAATCTTACTTATGAAACATATGTGATATATTACACTTCTATGTATTAGTTTTTGAACCCATTAGAAGTTACTGCTACACCTCCAAAATGTTAAACAGAGATTGATTGTTTTCTTATTAATATTTTTCATGACAATTTCTGTTGGAAGGAACTTGGTTGTTTATTCTGAGATACCTTATTTAATTCTGATTATTCCTTTAGATTCATTATTACAATGAAACCTATGCAGTGTGGGAGCCACTTATTGAACGAGTTGAGGGAGGGAAGAAGCAATGGAATTTAAAGCTGGAGGTATGTAAACTACTTGAAATTATGTGAAATGATTTGAATAGGCAGCTGGTTTTTAATTTCTTAAAAGTTTTGTGTGGCAGAATGTTGACCTTTTGAATGTTGTTGCTTTAAGGGAGGTGTGTGCAGTTTCACATGGAACAAAAATGAATCTTTACACATCTTAAGTTTTTTTCTGAACAATGTTTGTTGTCCAGTTCATAGGCAAGGTAGAGTGTGTAACCAGGCAGAGGGAAGAAAATAACTTGGCTTCAATGTTGCTATAGAATTTCCATGTTTAAGTTATCTGAGCTTCACAAGGTAAAGTAGGTTTTACTTTGCTTGGGGAAATTGTCAAGTGTAGGTCAATTTTTTTCCTGTTTTAACATGGCAGAAAGTAAACTGTATGTTCATAAATGCCTAATGAATTTTCTCTTTTAGCTGAAGACTAACCCTGTCCAGGAGAGAAGTCTGATGCCAGGGGATGATTTCATTGTTCTGCCTGAGCCCCAAACTGCCATCAACATCTCTTCAAAGGACACAATGAATATAACAATATCCAAATGTTGCCTGGCTGTTTTCAGCAACCTGGCCAAGGTAGTCTGAACAGGCAGAATGTGCTGAATTGTGTGGTTCTGGTGCAAGTTCTGACTTTTTTAAAAAACACTATTGGCTGCCAGTCACAAGTCAGTGACTGTTCTGCAGCTCTGACTGATGCTCCCCAGAAAGGCTGAGGAGTTTTACTCAGATCAGTCCTCTAGGGTTAACAAAAAGGTGGTGCTGAGCTTTTCAAAGAATCAGCTTCTGTGTTAGAACAACAAATGTGTTTATGTGGGACTTAAGGAAGAGTCACATGTGCAGGCAAAGTGGAAATGCAATGCTCTGATAAATGCAACCATTTCCGACAATACTCCTGAAATATTAAAAGAGAAATTTACTTCCCTTCCATTTTTCCCTCCTCAACTGAAGACTAAGGAAAGTGTGCATTTAGGATTGGCCTTTAGTCTGTAGGAGTAGCATTTTCAGTGTGTTAAAAATACTTCCCCCCCTATTTTTCCTATGATAGTAGGTGTGCTTATGAATGTTCTAGGCTGCTTTTCCCTCCATTTTTTATGAGGTGAAGAAATTCTGGTTACCAAACCAAGCTATTTTTACAGAATGGGACTTATGTCTGGTTTTTTTGTAATTTTAAATGAGCAGCAGCTCTGTAAGTACTTGCTTATACTGTCAGTCTCTACTGGCACTCAGTTACTGTGGCTTCTGTGTATAACCAAACCAGTGTTTGTAAGCATAAGTTGTGGCTGAATATGAAGCATGTACATGTTCCATGTCCTTGTGACTTCTCTGTCCCAGGCCTTATGTTTCTTTTACAACCCAGAAACTGGAAAAATTCCCTGTGAGGAGCATGAGTGCTCATTGTAGTATCAACACTTGCTGCAAATCACAGAATAAAATGAAATTCTCTGGAAGTAACCTTCACTTCCCTGATATACTATTATACAAAACATAGGTCTTGCTATATATGATTTCCTCCCTCTTTCAAATGGAAGTTGCTGGGAACTGTCTTTTAAAGGCTTTCTAGATATATTTATTTGTGTGACATGTTGTATTTGTTGTTAATCACAGGCATTTTCAGAAGCAACTGCATCCACGTTTGACTATTCCTTTAAAGAGACAGCACCTTTCATAGTGAAAAACGCCCTGGGTGTGTCTCTCAAAGTGCTTCCCAGCTCCCATTTTCGCATAGTTGGTTCCACTGGGAGTGAAAACATGAATGATGTAGGGATTGGTCAGAGCATGGAACTGGAATACTCTGTGTTTGAAGCACCTCACCGAGGAAAGCTGTCAGCTTTGTACCGGCAGGAGAGCTCTGTCTTCTCTCTAAATTTAGGTACTGTGCTGGGGAGCACTGTCTGGGGGAGAGCAGGGAAATCCCTTGGTTAAAGGAGTGGGATGGGGGAGAGTGGGGCAGTCCCTTGGTTAAAGCAGTGGGATGGAAATTCATATCAAGGACAGTGTTGGAACCACTTTTGAATACTGATGCCAGGTAACTCCCCCCACAAAACAACTACTGGACTTGTTAAAAAGATGTAGAATTCTTTCTCTCCAGTTTCTCAAAGAGTGAAAAGAACGATAATTTTTCTTCCTCTTTGGAAGAAATGGAAGACATTCTAGTGGAGTCATTGATAGACCATATTAGAGACCCCTGTGACACAGGGCTGTGCATTCCAGCTCCTAAACAGGATCTTCATTTCTCCTATCCCTACTACTATTTGGCTTTCTGTAGTTGACAGCTACTTGAGAGCAGTTATGATGTTTGTGTTTTTAGCTTTGTCAGCAAATACTCCTAAGAGAATGGGAAACAACAGCTTCTAATCCATAATCACCTGAGCTTTTTCCTTTCCATCACATCCCATACGGAGGTACTTGGCTGTGATGTGATGAAAACATATTCTGTGTTGCAATTCATTAACTCACCCAACAAATGCCTTTGTTCATTGGGATATTTCCTGTGCTATGTATAAATCATAAGCTAAAGGTTTTGGTCTTGAGGAGTATTTGGACCTTCAAGCTTTCCCTCAGTGGTACTCGAATGCCATTTAAGGTGTTCTTGTCAGAGAGTACTTTGATCCCGGTTGTTGCTTAAGCACTCTTCGAACAGGAAATGCTACTGTGATTTGTTTTGCCTAACGAAGACTTCTGTGTGTTTCTCTGGCTCAGAACTCGAAGGGTACAGAGAAGCATTAAGCATCCCCATAGCCAAGCCGGGCCGGCGGCTGTACAACCTGCAGAGCGTGGCCGGGCACAGCGACTCTGCCGTGGTGCAGATCGACGCGGCCGAGGGGAACAAGGTCATCACCGTGCGCTGCCCCCTGCAGGTAACACCCAGACCCACAAACACTGACTGACCGTGCCTTTCTTCCTGAAGGCGTTTTCTTCAGATCATACTTTTCTGAGAAGTTGCTTAAAGGCCAATTATTAAGTGTTTTGCTCTATTTGTTATGGGAATTTTGATCTGTATTCAGTATGTGTGTGTCTTCCTGAAATGAAAAATCGGGTTTTTTTTCCTTTTGGCTTCCTGATATCCTCAATACTGGAATAATTTTTATGCAACTTGGCATTTTAAGCATGTTTTTCAATTCATGGGACTTAAAATGAAGTTTTCCATTTGCTTGTGTATTGTCTCCTTCAGAACTGTATTTCATTTTAAGACACATGAAGTCTGTTTTCTAGAGCAGTTTGGTTAAATCAATCATTGTTGTTTTTCCTTGTTCCTATTCATCCTTTTTCCTTTAGAAATTTGTACCACAGAAATGCAATGAAAATCGTGTATTTTGATTCTAGATCAAGAACCATTTCTCCATCCCCTTTGTGATCTATAAGCTGGCCAAAGGCTCCAAGGTGCTGGAGCCAATCGGCATATCCAAGCCAGAAGAAGAATTCCATGTTCCCCTGCATTCATACAGGTATGCCCTGTTCCATAGGGCTCAGCTCTGTGACACTGGGGCACCAATAGAGTTGGTGTGGAAGCTTCAATTTGCTTCCTGACTGGGATAAAACCCCAAAGTGCTGCCTTTATTAGGTAGTTATTGTGCTGCAGAACCAGTGTAGAATGTTAGCCATGGCTTACACTGGGTGGAGGTGGCTGTCAGTGCACAGCTGGTGTGTGTTGTGTGTCACTGCCTGTCCTCTCCCCACAGGTGCCACCTGTATGTCCGACCCACGGGAATGTTCGAGGGGCAGTTCAGGGAGTCCACCACTTACATTGCCTGGAGGGAGGAGCTGCACAGGAGCACTGAAGTGAAGTGCTTGTTGCAGTGCCCAGCCACTGAGACAAATTTCCTGCCCCTAATCATCAGCTCAACAGCTGTACCTGATGAGCTCAGTTTTATTTCACCTCATGGGGAGGAGTGGGATCCTGCCTACATTATCCACCTTTACCCCACACTGACTGTGAGGAATCTTCTGCCATACTCCTTGAGATACTTACTTGAGGTAAGTTATTTTGTGGTTTCCTCTGTAAATCCTTTACTCAATTTTAAGTAAGACTATTTACTAAGAAGTGCAGGTGAATGTAACGTGTAAGATACTGAATGCTGGGGTTTATGTTTTGTATTGTAAATGACTGAGGCGGATAATGGATTGATTCTGGGATTTTGGGAAATTAATTGTTTTTAATTTGAGTGTACCTGGCCAACTCTGCCTTGCTCCTTAAATATGATTCCTGTACTGAATTGGTTTTCTTCTTTTACCTTCTTCTGAGATTCTCTTTGTGTTTTGCAAGATCTCTTTTGCTTCACAAGAAGAGGTATAAGAAAAAGCATCGGCAATCCCTAGAGCTTTTCTTCTACAGAGAAAATGCAGCTTCTCTTCATTCAGACACTGATTCTTTACTGATGACTGTAGTGGGGTCGTCCTTGCACAAACTGGAAGGATTTTTGCAGGATGCTACACAGACCATTTTCCTCTCCATTATTTTCAGTATCTAATATTTCTTCATGAAAGCAGAGTGATTTTGGCAAATACAACAGGTGTGAGGATTTAAAACCATCACCCTTGTTAGTTCTGTTTTGTCCTATTTGCAGGACTGGCTGTGACATTCCTTTAGATCTTACTTTCACTTCTGTCCAACATCCTAATGGCTCTATTCCCACTTTTCCTTCCCTTCCTTGAACTTCAGTACTCAGAGTCACAGCATGTAGGACAGAGTGCCATTGCCAGGACTGAGGAGCCAGAAACCACTAATTCAAATCTATTTCTGAAGTCACTGTACTTGTAGATGGGTATGTGCTTATTGTCTTCACATCCCTGGGCTGATCAAGCCTGGCCACTATTCCATACACTAAAATACACTGTTTATCAGGAAAAATTAGGAAAGCTATTGTTGTGGGATGCTACTGCCTGAGGAAAGTTGTGCTACAAACTGTATGGTAGAACTGCTGGCTTTCTGCCTTGGGAGATCTGTAGTGTGGAAAGCCCTGTCTGTACATCTGCAGCACAGTCCAGTTCAGTGTTGCACCCAATAGTGTAAGAATTGGGAAAAGAACTCATTGGAACTACTTTGCCTTCCAAAATCCAGAATTAAGCAGTATTTACTGTCCTGCAAGAAAAGTGCTCTTCATCTCAAATTAGCCATAGGATCAGTCTCAAATAGAAGTGACTGGGGATTAGGACATGTGGTACTGAGACACCTGAAACATGCATCCTGCAAGAGAATAAGATGCTGGGGTTTGAATGCTTTCATTTTATATACCAAAAACTTAATTTACCTCTTCTAATTTTGCTGCAGGGAACAGCAGAAGCCCGTGAATTAACTGAAGGGAGCGCCGCAGACGTTTTCCATTCAAGAATCAATGGAGAAATAATGGAGCTTGTGTTGTTAAAATACCAAGGCAAGGACTGGAATGGGCATCTTAAAATCCATGATGGGATGCCCGAGTTCTTCCCTGTGTGCTTCACCTCTCACTCTGCAGCAACCCTGACAGTGGATGTTCACATCCACACCAGGAGGGTGGGCACCCGGGTGGTGCTGTCCGTGTTCAGCCCCTACTGGATCATCAACAAGACCTCCCGTGTCCTCCAGTACCGAGCTGAGGACACCCACGTGAAGCATCCAGCAGACTACAGGGATATTGTTTTGTTTTCATTTAAAAAGAAAAACATTTTTAGTAAAAATAAGGTATGCTGGTTTTAAGATCCTGCTCTGAGGGGGAAACCACCCAGACAGTTAATATAAAGAATATTTTAATGTAGTTTTTAAGTCTAAGTGCTTTCCTTTACTGCTTTCTTTGGTACTTTGACATTGAAAATGCACACTGTAAATATTCTGGTTTGTGTTAAACACATTTCTTTTGTTTAGATTTTGGGTTGGTGTGATGTTTGCATGGTCAAGTGAAGAGTACTGCAGTAGGAGATTTTTTTTCTGAAGTGGCCCTTCATTCCTTTTAAATAACTTTTTTTACCCAACAGTAGTTGTAGAAATGGTTGAAAAAATAGTATTTATTTATTTATTTCCTCATACCTCTTCAAGTTTGTGAAGCACCACAAAATTGTAGGCTTTTTTCCATGTACGTGTGTGCTGCCATGAGCATGAGTCAATGCGTGCTCCTTCATTGTGCTATTTTTGACTGTAACATCTTTTCCAGAAGTCTGGCACAGAATAATCAGAATATGAATAGTGATACTACTTTCTTAGGCTATCTGAACTTATAGAAGGTTTCAGAAGCACTGAAATGTTGTCTTTATGCTGCTACATGTGATATAATCGCACCCCATAATGCACGAGCTATAGAATTAAAGTGAATTTAATGAATTATTTTGCCTATTGCTGTTTTTTGTGTGTAGATCCAGCTCTGTATTTCAACCAGCACTTGGTCCAGTAGCTTTTCCCTCGATACTGTAGGAAGCTATGGATGTGTCAGGTGTCCAGCTAATAACATGGATTATCTGGTAAGATATGTTTCTGTGCTTTGTGAAACTCTCTTGGGGTTTTTTTGCCTTCTTTTCACTTCTTTCCCTCCTTAAAGCCTTTGTTTCACTACTTACAGTGCTTTTAAAGCATGGAAATATTTAACATTTAGGGTAATAATGTTGATGTCCCAGCCATTCAGGTCTGCACTGGCAACAAGTAGTTTCACCAGCAGAAGTTTCAGTTGAATTCATAAATGTGGATTTTCTAACAAATGAAAATGAGCTGTTTGAAAACACAAAGATGAACGTGCATAATGGAGATGAGAGTCCACATACAAAGTTCCTGATTGTTAGCAAGTGTTCAGACCTTCACTCCTAATCTCAGACTACATTTCCACAATTAAGCAGAATAAAGCTGTGTGGGGAGCTGTGTTTCCATGTGCTCTGTTTTCTGATGATAATGGTCACTTTACCCTGTCTTGATTTACTCCAAAGGATTCCTGTTGGGTTTTCCCCACAAATACCTCAGCTACAAAATGCCACGGCCAAACTCTCACTTGACTGTTGTGTTAGTTGTGTTGCATAGTTTGCTGATTTTACTGCATGTCATTTGATTCTTTTATTTCAGGTGTTCACAACAGGAGTGTTGTGTTCCAGGCTTTGTAATTATAGTGTTGGCTTTTCTTGTTTTCCCATCCTGACTTTCCTTTAAGCTTGTTGTTGATTGTTTGCTCAAATTGTCCTTGTTCAACAGGTTGGAGTCAGCATCAAAATGAGCAGTTTTAACCTGACCAGGATAGTTACCTTCACTCCATTCTACACAATAGCAAACAAATCTTCTCTGGAACTTGAAGCTGGAGAAATTGGTCCTAATGGCTCTCTTCCAACAAACAAATGGAATTATATCTCAGCTTCAGAGGTAATGTTTCATGTTTTTCCTTTGGATGTTGTTGTAGACAAACAGCTGGTCTCCAGGTGTCACTTAAGGAAAGAGCTGTTCTCTTGTGGGAGCTGTCACTTCTGAAGGCATGACATGGGTGCTTCAAATCTCAGGGGAACTGGAGCAGCACAGGCTGCATGTGCTGGTACATTCATGGAGTCCTTCAGTTCAGGTGCCTTAGTAAGTGTGGCTGAGATGTTCACCAGTCAGTGCTTGGGTAAGAACTGAGGCATATGAAACAGCCACACAAGCCTCTTTGTTTTCCTGCTGGTCACTGTAGTCAACATAGAGGAACTGGTAAAGTCACACCTATTTCTTGGTTTACAGTGTCTTCCATTTTGGCCTGAAAACTCATCTGGTGAACTTTGTGTCAGAGTAGTTGGCTATGAGAGCTCATCCAAACCATTCCTGTTTCAAGCCCAGGATAATGGCACTCTGCTGAGTCTGGAAGAACTGGTGAGACTGTCTTTGTGTGCTCTGTTCATAAATACTCTATTTTAGCCCTCTGGTAGCTTGACTTGCCCAGATGATCAACATCAAAACTGTGTATACGCTTCCCTTCAGTTCTGATGCATAAAAAAGGTTGTGAATCAAGTCTGCAGTGTTGTTCATGTTTTCACAGCTGTGTGGTCTAGTTTATTTACTTGTGATAAGCTTATGGGATGCTGAACAGTTCTATTGCCATTAAGTTAAAATGGTATCTGGGTTTTTTCAGAGGGTATGACTTTGGGTGTCTTCAGTTTGTTTCAATAGTTATCCTAAAAAGGTTTGTATTTTTTGTTTTCTTGATAATCTGCTGCATGTTGGAGACACACATTCATGGGCAAACTAATTCATGATTCAAATGGAAGAATCTTACTAATTTCAGAACTCGCCCTAGCCTAGCATTTGGGAATGTGTATATAAATGTAGCATGTTCAGACAAGGCTTTGGGGTTAATCCTCATCAAAACTAACTGAAATACAAGTGATTGTGAGGATAATCCAGCTCTCCAAGTTTCAAAGGCAGGTGTGTCCCCTTCCACCCCCTCTCCAGACCTCACAGTGTAGCAGAAAAATCAATTTTTGCTAGAGGAGCATTTTGAGAAAGATGTCTGAAGAGACTACACAGAAAGGAAAGCATGAAGGTACCTCCTTTGTGCAAGCAAATGAGGAAAATGGTGCTGTAACATCTCAGAAATATCTTGCATATATACTGGAAAAAATGGGTTCTTGAAAGCCATTAGGAGAAAGACTCATGATTAATTGTTTAGAGGTTTAATGAGCAAAACTCTTCTACTCAGTTTGTTAATATGCTTTTGCTGTATTTGTTGTACCTTTAAAAGCTTTAGTATGTTTGTCTAGACCTTCACATTTTAAGGAGTATGCAGGAAACTGCAATTATAAATGTGACTAAGTTTTGTAAAAGAAAGCAAAGGGAATGCTCTTCTATGCTTTTTACTGAACTTGGCCAAAAATGAAGTAATTAATAAAAATCTGTAATTTGAATATATTTTTTCCATTAAATCAGCAGTTTGTGGATGCTACTGATACCTGTCTGAAGTCAGTGACTGAACTTGCTGTCACTCAATAACATAGGATACATTTCCTTAGTTCATTTTGAGACCAGTGAAAGGATGATCCAAACCCAGCAGTTTAGTCTGTTCTAACTTGATTCTGTGTACAGAACAAATACTGGACTTTGTCTGCCTTCCTCTGCAGAATGGGGGCCTGCTGGTGGATGTGAACGTGTCAGAGCACTCAACTCTCATAACCTTCTCGGACTACCACGAGGGAGCTGCCCCAGCCTTGATTGTGAACCATACTCCCTATGCCTCTCTCAGATACAAACAGAGGTAGGGGAAAGAAACTGCTCACCACTGGCTGTTTAACCAGGGGGTATCCTTTGGGAAGAATGGAGTTCTCTTTTCCCATTATAGTGCCTTGAAAAATAGATAAACCTGCTTTTCTGTTTCAGATTCTTTTAATGAAGTATTTTGTCTGTTCTTAAACTGCCTTCATAGTTTGAGAAAGTGGAGACAGTGAAGTGGGAGTACAAACCCTGGTTCATTAAGAGCTGGTGAACCTCCAGCTGGCCTTGTTTGGAGTGGGTAGCCCAGGCCCTTCACACCTCGCCCCAGGAGGCTGGAGGGTCTAGTGCTGTGCTTTGCTTCCTCCACTTCCATCAATGCTCCTAACCAGGGAATGCTGTTATTTTACTCCTTTTCTTTTAACCTGCAGTGGATTACAAGAGGAAATGGAGTTGAAACCAAGGCAAGTGTGCCTGTTTGCCTGGACAGATCCAACTAAACCAAGAAAATTGACCTGGGGCTACTGCCAAAATTTTGGTGAACACGACCTACTTAAGGTAAATTGCAAGAGGGAGATGTGAATGTTGACCCTGTCTAGGGCTGTTAAAGGTTAAAACTACCTGGGACAAAGCTCTCAGTAACTTCACATCTGTCTTGTCCTTTAAGAGACCTTGGAGCCTCCTGCCAAGCAGCAAGGTTTTAGATGTTTAAAAGAATGTATTCAGAGGCTCAGACACCAACTTCAATCTGCATTTTCTCTACTTTTTTTTTGTGGATATGGAAGAAGGAGCATCAAGTGTATGAGCTGTAGACTGTCTAAACAGTAGAGAGGATAAATAATTCACCAGCTTTCCAGCAGTGCTGCATTTGGCTCAAATATCTCCCTAAAGATGGAGAAAAGCCCTGACTGCTGTGACTCTCACTTTCCATGGGAAATGTTTGTATGGAGCAGAAAATCCTGAATTGCTCACTGAGAGCTCTTTCCATGTTTGTAACTCAAGCAGAACTAAACAAGAAAATGTGTGAAGTGGGGGCAAAATAATAATGACCAAGATGGAAAATGATTGAGAGAAACAGGCTCAGTGTAACTAGAAGCAAAGGTAAATCTGGAGTAAGACAGAGCAAGTATTTTGCTGGAAAATAGGAAGCAAGCAGTCATGGATGAAGATTTTTCTCCCTTAACTGGAGTGTGGGCTAAATAAAGTCCTGTGTGTGTCTCTGAATAGCTGTGTGCTCACACCTTACACTAAGCTCTGAGTTCTTCAGAGGTGTTTTTTCTGTTGACTGGGCACAGCTAAGAAAACTGAGATATTAGTAGCTAAAAGGAGGGACAGGAAAGCTGTGCT
Organism: Hafferia zeledoni; assembly: GCA_035583235.1. Taxonomy (NCBI): domain Eukaryota; kingdom Metazoa; phylum Chordata; class Aves; order Passeriformes; family Thamnophilidae; genus Hafferia; species Hafferia zeledoni. Next base: position 16,835,017 of record JAWWEV010000018.1, on the reverse strand, counting down.
GGGAATGGGTTTAACTTCACTGAGCTGAACTCAGTTAACCAGTTCCAGTGAGCTTTACTGTATAAGCACTTGCTTGGGTCAAATTTTGTACATTTAAAAGTGGTTTTAGTTTGAAACTGATTTCCTTACTATATAACTGTGGTTACATTCATGATTATTTGGGGGATTTTGAGGAAAGGGCTTTAATTATCTCAGTTTTGCCTCCCAAATTAAAAAACAAGGAATTTGAAGTGCAGAGATCTGGTTCTACTGCTCCATGGTACATGATTTATTGCCTTCTTCCCTTATCATCTAAGCTTCTAAGCCTTTTGCATTGCTGTGAGGGCCTTTGTTTCCTAATTATTTCAATATTACTCTAAACCACAAATGTTTAGATAACAAAAGGGGAAGAAAAGTTATCCCAACCTCTACTTGTTTTCAGTGTTAGGAAACAAGATGCAGCCAAGTCATCGCGATACAATAACCTGAACAAAGGGGGCAAACCCTGCGTTCTGCCTTGGGTGTCTGTAGGCTTATACACATCAACCTCATGGGTTTGCTCCTGTAACACACGTTTTTCCCCAACACAGGATGACTGTGGGCAGTTCCCCTACAACGCCAACACCCAGATCCACTGGGTGTCCTTCCTGGACGGGCGCCAGCGGGTGCTGCTCTTCACCGACGACGTGGCCTTGGTTTCCAAGGCACGACAAGCAGAGGAGCTGGAGCAACCTGACCAAGAAATAAACCTCTCAATCCACAGCCTGGGGCTTTCTCTGGTTAACAATGAAAATAAAAAAGAGATCTCTTACATAGGAATCACGAGGTACTGCACGTGGAAATCTGAATGTTCCTTTGAAAAGTCAAAATTTGTCAGCTTGTTATAGTTTTAGTGACAGAGTTGAAGGGGACATAATTCCAATTAAATTAAATGGAGCCTTTTTAATTAAAATTAAGTTTTGCTTTTACTGCTATTGTGGAATTAGAACCAATAGCATTCAACTGCCTCCATTTTTATCCTGAGAAATCAGAATAATACATTTTACATGGTTTGCATGCATAAGAAAGGTATAAGGACTCTCAAATTGTTAACCTTGTTATTTGCCTTGCAGTTCTGGTGTTGTTTGGGAAAGGAAACCAAAGCACAAGTGGAAACCATTTAATCAAAAGCAGATAAACCTGCTGGAACAAGCCTATCAAAAGTATCTCTCTAAGACAGCTTTCCAAGGTCCTGGTTGGCATAAACTGGACAGCAACACTGAGGTATGTTTTGAGTTTGTGTTTAAATGTTTGCAGAACAGGTGCAACAGTTAAAACACATTTCTGTTTTGCTCAGTCAAGATAGATGCTTTGTTAAGAGAAACAGAATAGTTATACATTTCACACAGTAGAATGTTTTTGTGTTGTGGTGGTACTAAGGCAATATCCAGACTTGTATTATGAAGTAAAAATCTCAAAGGATTTTGGTTTTGTGTGATAGGAAAGATTGCTTGGTATGTACATGTAAGTTGTGAATATGTATTCACATTGTACTTGAAATTCTTTGTAGAAATCTTAGTTTTATCTTCTTAGTATCCCCATTACTTGATATGGTAAAGGAGCCTGAAGTGTTCGAGGGCTCTTGAAACTAATTCACTTACCTGAGCTTTTTCAGACATTAATTATACGTACCTATGCATAAACTTAATGTATTCAAATGGCTAATTCAGTACAGGTATTTTACAGTACCATAATCAGACTTTTTTCTTCTATGATCCTTTCATTTGAGAAGCACACATGTCCCCTCAGCTGTGTGAATACTCAGGTTTTGTACTTGGCAGTAGTGCATTTATAGTCCATGGGAACAAAACCTTCCATTGGTAGGTCATTACACTTGACTCCAAATAAAGGAGAGCTTTTTGCTTTTGTTTCTCATAACTTAAATGTTTTGGGATAAGGGTAAAAGCATCAGCTGGGAAAGTAGCCAGCTGCATGTAAATATCTTGAATTATGCCAGTGTAATATATAACTCAGGAAGAAATAGTTACTAAGATGGCACGGGGGTTTCTGCCTGGGGCAACTCACAGTGCAGTGTAATGTCCTTCTCTGACTGACCAGTGGATTTTGTTACTGCCTTTGCAGAGAATTAGATTAAATAATTCAGTAGCCATGTGTTTGGATCAGGAAATCAGGAAAAACAAAGGGTTTATTTGCTGGTCTGTTATAACATTTAATTATGTCTCAGTCTGTGTTAGCTCTGCTTTCCTACATTTGCAGGTGAATTTCAGTAAGTTCCCAATGGAAATGCGACTCCCAGTCAGGTGCAGCATCCGCCGGAACTTCCTGTCAGGAATTCAGGTGGAATTCAAACAGTCCCCTCACCAGAGAAGCTTAAGGGCTCAGCTCTGCTGGCTGCAGGTACCTCCTTCCTCGTGGCCTGTCCCCTGAACCCCTGTGTGTGGGGGCAACCCCTGTGTGTGGGGGCAACCCCTGTGTGTGGGGGCAACCCCTGTGTGTGGGGGCA
>JAWWEV010000018.1:16816791-16832435 GCA_035583235.1 Hafferia zeledoni | reverse complement strand
AACCCCTGTGTGTGGGGGCAACCCCTGTGTGTGGGGGCAACCCCTGTGTGTGGGGGCAACCCCTGTGTGTGGGGGCAGCCCTGTGTGGGGGGGCTACCCCTGTGTGTGGGGGCAACCCCTGTGTGTGGGGGCACCCCTGTGTGGGCATCCCTTTTGCAGCCCTTCCAGCCCTCTGACCGTTTGTAACTGAACGGGTAACACTGCACAGGAATATCAGAGCAATCCTTTGGCTCTGTCCTCCTTCCCCCCAAATAACTATGACATTCTTCTTGAACACGATCTACAAGCAAGTTTCACTGGCCCTCTAAAATGGGAATTGTTCTTGATTATCGTATCACTAAAATATTCCTTTAATTTTGCAATACACTTTTAGGTTGATAATCAGTTACCAGGATCGATGTTTCCTGTTGTGTTTCATCCTGTCACCCCTCCCAAGTCGATTGCTTTGGACTCAGGTAAGAGAAAGCCTTTGGCAATATCAGATTTATCCAGCCTTCAAACTAGGAACTTGGCCATTTATTTTTGGCACATACTTAGCTTTTTTATTTTTCCTGTTTAGAACCAAAACCCTTCATTGACATCAGTGTCATCACTAGATTCAACGAGTACAGCAAAGTGCTACAATTCAAGTGAGTTTAACAGTGTGTTGTGATGCAGTTGTAGAGATTTAATACATTTTGGAAGGGAACTTTGTTCTGAAATTTATGTTCTCCTATCCAAACATCTCTTGACTTTGGATTGAATTTTTAAATGTCTTCAGTGAAAAACCATCATTCTAAAATGAACTTATTTTTAGAAAATAAGAGCTGACCACATGATGGGGCTGTTATGCAAATTCTCTGGTACTCAGAATTAAATCCTTGTACTACAGTATCAGAGTTGTGTGTCTGCCTGTTGTACAGGGCTGGGTGTTTGGTGCCCTAACAACCAATGACTTGTGCAGTCTCTAATGTGGGCCAGGACAGTGTGAAATGTGTGTTCTGTAGTGAATAAGTCTGTGTCTGGGGTTTCTGTGTTGAAAAGGAGACAAAAACATTATACTGATGATTTCTAATGCAAATATCTGTACCCAGCTAGTGTGGATGGTGAGTTTTAATAAAACACTCAGTGAAGTGACTGGAACAGAAGCAGTTGGATAAGAAGCAGCAATATATGGCTTAGGTTCTGTTATCCATGAAGCACATGGAATCATAATGTGGGAATGTAGGAAGTATTTGGTAGTTGTTTTTAGGTAAATGTTGGAAGTGTTGGGGTTGAATAATCTCCAGTAATGTAGAGGTTTGTGTGGTTGATAAGCACTTCTGACTGTACACTGGCAGTTGGTATTGTGGATTGGAAATCTTGATCTGCAACATTGCACAGCAAACCTTAGTTGTGTAGGGTAAGCATGTGGTGTTTCAGCTGAACTTCTGAGTACTCACTTTGCTCTTCCCACTGTAGGTACTTCATGGTTCTTATCCAGGAAATGGCACTGAAAATCGACCAGGGATTTTTAGCAGCACTCAGTGAACTTTTCACTCCATCTACAGACCCAGAAGCTGAAAGACAAAGGGTAATGTATGAGAGGAACTGAGTTTTGCAGAAACAGGGCCTTCCTGGTGTTAGTGTTGCAATTTCCTGAAAATTTCAGTTTAAATGAGTGAATTGGCAACAGCGAATCAAGGGACAGGATGAGCTAATTTCCAATCAATGTTGGTATTTCTGTTGAACATTGGCTGTGAGCATTACTAAATGTTCAAGTAACTGATACCTGGGTATGTGTAGCTGCTTTCTGCTCTTTCAATGTTTCATTAATGCATGACACAGTTGTTTCAGTTGTGGCTACAGTGTTAGGAGCGTATGAGAAATAAGGTCAGGTTTAACAGAGTGCCCTTTTATTTGTATGTTAGTTTACAGTGTCCTGTCTTTAGAGAGTAGAAGAAATAGATTTTTCATAGCTCTAAAGAAAATCTTATATAGGTACACCCTCAGAAGGGTCACACGTTGTTCTGTTGTGTGTAGAAAAGTCATTCTTTCAAGTTTCTTTTTCTTAGAAATTATATTTTCAGATGTACTGTATAAAAAAATTATATTTTTGTGAAGAAATAAAAATAAATGCAAAGAACCTTTGGAAGTGATACCTTAAGTGATTGAGGAATTTAAGTGAATATCAGTATAGTATAAAAAGAAAAAATGACCCAGAAATTGTTGAATTATTCTGTATGCGGGGAGGGGTTTTTGTTATTGTGGCTTTGTGGTTTTTTTTTTTTTGTTGCTTTTTTTAATTTTTAAACCCTGGATTGAATAAATAGTACAATTGTATTTAAGTAAATATTAACTGTATTTGACTATGATTATTCTTTCTACTGTTTATATATATATTTTAAAACATAGATATATTATTAATTATGTTACATATATGCTGATGAGCTAAACCTCCTTTTTCTTTCCTTTTTACTTTTACATAATGAAACCAGTCCAAATTAATTCAGCAAGATGTGGATGCCCTTAACACAGAGCTGATGGAGTCGTCCCTAACAGACCAGTCAATGCTCAGCTTCTTTGAACACTTTCACATTTCTCCAATTAAGGTATGCAAAAAAAAAGGTTTCTGGTTAACAGAACACCTGATACCAACCATCTCTTAATCCCCTGTGGTAAATACATCCCTAGTGGGGATTTTGTTCTCTAGAATTTAATAGTTTGTAGGAAAACTTTTTGTTGCCCACTGGTACAAACAGACCCTTAACCATTGCAAAGTGGGAGAGTCAATGGGTATAATAATGTTGAAAGGTAGATAAAATGTTGGCCTGAAGGTATCCAAGTAATGTGCCATAAATTGTAATAAAATACTCTTTTTTGGGCTTATCTTCATGTCCTTCTTGAAGTAGTGAGACTTTTTTGAGCAATAGAAGGAAAGATCATCAGTAATGAGACATTATTCTGATTCTGATTACTTACTTTCCTTTCCTTTTCACTAAGCATATAAAAGACAGACATAAACCCCAATACAGATGGTTACATTGTGGTGCATTTTTCAGCTTTTTAGGTATTTCACTAGGTATCTATTAGGGTTCTCTTAGATCCTTGGATTTTTTTCTGATATGATTGTGCTTATAAACTTAGAAGAGACTGGTGAAGCCAAAGAAAGCACTGGAGCAACAAGACACAGTTGTGATATTTGAGTATTATCCTCTGCCCAATCTGGCTAAAGCTGTTGAAGAAACAGTCAGAATTTTTAAGTTTCTTTTACATCTTTATTTGAAATGTCAGACAAACTGCTTGTTTAAATACAGGAAGTGGCTTCTTATTCACTCCTGTATTTTTCACCTAAATTCAGTAGACTTAGCTTGATATTTGAAGCCACTGGATAGCGGGAAGGCTGGGAAAATGGCTCTGTGTCCTTTTGAAAAAAATGGCAATTTGGAGTCTTGAAAAAGTCAAATCACACAGGTTAACTGCTGTGCCCTCTTGTGAGTGGAAGGGACAACACTGGTTATGGTGATGAACAAGGGGAAAACAAAATAGTTTTCTGTTACCCTTTCCAAGTTTTTTTTTTTTTTAATAATTCTCTTATCAACACTAAAAAACTTCCTGTTTTACAGTGTTAAAGGCAGTTTTACAAAGTTCATGTTTCCTCCAAGGAGTTGTAAAAATACACACTAACTAGTTAAGTAAATCAATTTAAACTCACTGTTTACACAGGAGTTTACTTATTTAAATATAACAAAAGTTAAACTTCTAGGGCAGTTGGATCCTCTTCTCTATGGAGATATAAATACATATGTATTGTTTGTTGAAATTGTACATTTTTTCAGAGAGAGTCAAAATACACTTACCACTCATTTTTTTGTATATGCACCACACAATCTGTCTTCTGTCGTTTGGAGGGATTTTTGGTCTTTATTTGTCTTATTTTTACTAATTTTTGTCTTGACAGTTGCATTTGAGTTTGTCTCTGGCTGCTGGTGGAGAAGCATCAGATAAGGGGGAAGACATGATAGCCATCCATTCTCTGAATTTGCTGTTGAAAAGCATTGGAGCTACTCTGACAGATGTGGATGATCTTATCTTCAAGTAAGCTGATAATACTGGTTGTTTTCCTTAATACTTTGACTGAAGCTGCTATACAATATTTGGACCCATGGTAGACTTTGCTGCCTGACTCCAGTGTATGTGTGTAGGAATGAGGGATGATGGGTTTGGGATCCTGTGTAAGAGAACAGGCCTTCAGGATTATCTGAAGGAATTGAAGGAGAAATGGTATCTGTAACTAATGTGTGATTCCTTGTCTTTCAGACTTGCTTTCTTTGAAATTCAATACCAGTTCTACAAGAGAGATCAGCTGATGAAGAGAGTTGTTAGACATTACAGTGAACAAGTAAGCTCATTCTGTCAAGCCTTTGTGTGTTATTTTGAGTATGTGTCTTAGAGAATGTAGAAAATGGGAAAGGAAAGGTGAATACATCTGAAAGATACTGATTTTTTATTTCATGGTACTGAGTAGGAATCTGGTGACACATTATGGAAATGTAAACACAGGAGTGTCCCGAAAATGTGTATTACAAATTTTTAATTGATTCCTTCTATTCTTTTTATTTTTATATTTTTTTCTGTAATAGTATCTATTAGTTATCTCTACAGATAATACATAATTTGCCTAAGCCCATCTTCATTCTAGTAGGAATACTTAGTTGTGTATTCCAACACTGCTCTTGGGTAGTAAATTAAAAAATGTACCAGCCTCAGGTTCTGATTCATAACACTGCTTTTGGTTTTTGCTTTTTCCCCTCTCCCTATTATTTAGTTCCTCAAGCAGATGTATGTCCTTGTACTTGGATTAGATGTTCTTGGAAATCCGTTTGGCCTAATCAGAGGCTTGTCTGAGGGAGTTGAAGCTTTCTTTTATGAGCCATTCCAGGTATGACTGCCTGACTCTTTAAGTGTGTATTTATAGTGGGCTGATGGAATATACTGGTAGAGTTGTTTTGTTATCACTGCACTCCACACCCTGATCAGGTAGGAAAGCAATAATTCTTTAACATTAACTTTAAAGAAATAACGTACCCAGGTGGCCTTACTTGTATCAATGCAAAGGAATTGCTTGTTATGCTTGGAACAGATGCATCAATGTATGGTCTTGTGCTGTTCATAATAAATCTCATTTTCAGGGTGCTGTTCAAGGACCTGAAGAATTTGCTGAAGGCTTTGTAATTGGTGTTAGAAGTCTTCTTGGCCACACAGTGGGTATGTGTTATATTGCTACTGTTTTGATAAATACCCAGCTGGTGTTTTACTGATGAGTGTTTGAGTTTGTCACATTTGTCAGTATTTGTCATACAGATTGTTCATACCTCATTTACCTGAGACCATCTAAATGTCTGCAGTGGAGACTGAGCAACCAAACTGAGAAATACTGAATTAATAAAATGCTGTGGATGAATAAGAAACATAATTTTAATGGTCCTAAAATGTCTGCAGAAGCCTGAGAAGTGTTGTTAAGACCAGCTACTGCTGCAATTCCCTTAGATTTGTATTGAGCTGAGTCTTACAGGAATTAGGGGAAAACTATTCCATCCAATATGCTGTATAAGATGCAGTGAAGTGGTGTAAGAGTTCCCTTTTGCTGTGTGTGTGGATATCAGAGCAGGTTCTGGAGGCTTCTCCTGGACAACCTGTGGTGTTTGCTCTGTGTCCATTCCTCCTGTCTGAGCTGGCTGTGAAGGGAATTTGGTATGAACTTCTTGGCTTCTTGTGTGTTGTCTGTTGTTAAACTGTGAAAGAACAGCAGCTTTTGCTTTCTGCTCCCTTCCCTCAGGTGGTGCAGCAGGGGTGGTGTCCAGGATCACTGGCACTGTTGGAAAAGGCCTGGCTGCCATAACTCTGGATGAAGAATTCCAGCAGAAAAGGAGAGAGGAGATGGGGCGGCAGCCAAAGGACTTCGGGGAGAGCCTGGCCAAGGGAGGAAAAGGCTTGATACGGGTATGAATTCAGGGAGGAGTGTGTCATGTGCCAGCCTGGAATCCAGGCTGCAAAAGTACATTCCAGGAGGACTGATGCCTTCTTTGTCACTTCATGGACTGAGCAGGAGAGGCAAACAGGCAGTGGTTTAGAGGAGACACAGAATGGTGCCTCAGCTGTACTCATGGTTCTGGTCAGCCTGGGGAATTGAAGTGAGGGTCTTGAAAAGGGAAAATGTAGGGATTAACACCAGTTTCTTCTGTGAATTATATAAATAAACAAATAATTACTCATGTTCAACCAGTGTGTTAGGTAAAGTGACTGGGCCCTTACTTGGCCTTGCAGTCAATTCTGTCATTCAAGTCCGTTGGCTGTGAATTCTGAGCTTTGCTTCATAGTACAAATTACTTTCTTGGTGCTCAGGTCTTACAAAAACTGCTAAGTTGTCTTGACTTTAAGGAATGGAAACAGAAAATATGTATAAAAGTAAAGTAAGTGTTACTTTAGGCTGGAGATACTTTTTTCTGGAATAGAAGCTGTGCACCCCCTGTATTTTTTGATAATCTGAAACTGGGAACCCTTTTGGGTTGCTAAAAGATCACATCTCTTTCTCTCTGAGAAAAACAGTGACTGAGAGATCTCTATTACATGACTAAAAATTTAGTCTTCTAATAATTTCCATCACTCTCCATTCAAAATAAAAACAGTAAATGCATTTCTAAGTAATTATTAAGTAGTAAATATTGTAGAGTTGATTCTCATACTGTTTGCTGAAATACTGGAAGTTACCTCAGGGCATTTTCATTCTTCTGCCTTAGTGTCTTTAAACAACTTGACCTTTAAAGTCTTGTAGAGAGTTATTTGCTGTTAATTTACCTTTCCCTAATTGGTATCACTTACTCATGGCTGGGAGTTCTGGCAGTTCCCTGTTAGTAGTCAAAGGGAAATAATTACTTAATTGTTGCAAAACTGGTGATTACTGTACAGGAGATTTATTAGTCCTGCCAACATAAATATTTCTTCAGCTGGTTCAGATTTTTCCCCTCTCTACTTACCCTCAGTTATAATTTTCTTAAGAATATAAAGTAAAGGAAAGAAACAAAACCAAACTCCCCTGCCCAAACAGTTTTTCTGATATTAAACTTTAATGTAATTAAAGTTTTAAAATGAAGGATGTGAGGCAACTGGTTGCCCAGTTGGATTTAGAGCATTCCAGTTGCTAAGTGGGACCTTTGTTATCTTCTTTGTTTTAGGGTGTTGTTGGAGGTGTGACAGGCATAATCACTAAACCAGTAGAAGGTAAGCACTGGGGCTGCACTGCACTGCTTAGATGGTATCTCAATGCTTTACAGTTCTTTTGTGATTTTAAGAAATATCAATCTAAATGTGGTCATGCTAAGGCATAGAAAGATTTGTATTTCAAATGCAAATGTGAACTTACATGCTGACTAGATCAAATATATTTATTATTGTCTTACCACCTTTTCAGCCTTTGTATGACTTAAGAAATGGTTTGTCCTCATGATGTATTTTGTTAGGCCTGCTATAGTACCCAATTTATTGCTTAAAGCCAGAATAAAGATACTAAAAGTAATGAATTAAAAATCACCAAGTGAAAAAGTGTTTGGGGACTCCAAAGTTTGGAGGAGTATTAGAAAGTAAATTGGGTTTTGTGCCTGACATCAGTATTTGTTCTTATTGCTTCATCAGTGTGGTAGATGATGAAAAATACCCAGGACAAAAATGCCTCATTAATCTCCAAGTCACAGAGATTTCAATGTTGAGAGTCACTTGTTACTGTGTTGTACTTTGCAGCTTTTGGGTGATACTTTGGAGTGTAATCCTTGTCTCATTGGTGGATGAACACACATGCTTTCTACACATCTTTTGGCTCCTCCACCCTTCTGTAGCACCCCGCACATGTAATGTTCAAATAGAAATAGTTGACTTCCATGACATCTGTACATCTGAGTGTCTTCAGAGTATTTTGTTATTGCTGTCAGCCTATAAAAACTGATCTATTGGCCTAAAGTCCAGACTGCAAGTGTGAGCAGGGGAATCTTGTTACCATCTCTGTTCTGCTGCCTGTGGGGACTGATAAAGTGTCAAGTGACCAGGGATGTGTCTGAACAGACCAAGAAGCAAAGTGAGACGTTCCATGGGCACCTTTTTGCACAAGTGTATTGTATGGAATCAATAGCTGTAGACTGTTTCCAATACAGAACACTTGTGGAGCAGTAATGGTTTCATTCTGTGGTCAGTGTCTTTAAGCAGGTCATGCACACTGTTTCTGTTCCCTTTCTTCCCAAGGGGCTAAGAAAGAAGGTGCAGCTGGATTCTTCAAAGGCATTGGGAAGGGGCTGGTGGGCGTGGTGGCCCGGCCGACCGGCGGCATCGTGGACATGGCGAGCAGCACCTTCCAGGGCATCCAAAGGTACCGTGCCAAGGGCAGGGCTGAAGCACTGCCATGTGCTGGGGGCCACCTGGGAGAGAGGTCCAGCAGTGCCACACAGTGATTTGTGTTAGGCACAACATGCAGGATGATATGTGGGTTTGGGAAATGTCTGCTGGCCTGTAATGAACGTGTTTTATAATTATTGCTGCTTCAGAGTAAATCTTGCAGTGTTGTAGTTCATGTAGACAATAACTAATCAATTTTGTCCTTTCATGCCCTCACCTGATCACAAAGTAGTTGAAAGATCTTGTGTAAATGTTACTTTTGAGGTAGGTTTGTGTACTCTGCTGAGTGCAAATACCTAAATGCCATTTAAACTTACTGTGAAAAATTAGACCGCTGAAATTTTCAGAGTAAAACTTCCCAGTTAGAAATTTGGTTAACAGGAGCTCCTTGTGTTTTAAGGGGACCTTTGGATGGTGTGTTTAATAATTTACTGAGGGTTCTCAAGTTTACCTGCAGTTGTGAGTAAACTTCTCCAACTTATTCTGTAGCTGTTTAATTAGCTAATGCTACTTTGGATTTATCATTAGCAGCATGTCTTTGCATCTGGAGGGTACCCAGGACGTGTCAGTGGGATATGTGGCAAGTGATACATTGGTGAAACTCAGAATTTTGCAGGAAGCTTACCAGGATGTTGTTGCACTGTCCCTGGCAGGGCAGCAGAGTCCACTGAGGAAGTGTCCAACCTCCGTCCCCCGCGGCTCATCCGGGAAGATGGAATCATCCGGCCCTACAACAGGGTGGAGGCTGAGGGCTATGAGCTCTTTGAGGTATGTCTCCCCCTGGAAATACAGCTCAAGTTCTCTACCCTGCAGGTTTCCATAAGGGTTAAGCTATAAACCAGCTGCCAGGGAGCTGTGACAGTCATTAACTGGAGGGAAAAAGTGCCCCAGCCTATTCCGTAAGGCAAACCTGACAGCAGAGAAGGCCCAGGGCCTGGGGTGAGCTGAGTGCAGAAAGGAAACTGCAGCCTTGCTGTTTTATGATCTGTAATCACTTGTCTCATGCTCTGAAAGGAGGTAGTAGGATGAAGAATTATTAGGATTAAGATTTGAATATCTGGAAACAAAAACATTCTGATACCCAGTACTAATTTTTGGCTTAATAGCAAAGTTGAGGTTGGTTTACTAACTAAGCAACTTTTAAAAAAGATTAATAGAGCTTGAATTGTTTGGTCGTATCAGCAGTTGAAAAAACTGCATGAATTCTCGAAATACCACGTTTTGGGTTTTCCTTATGTTGTTCAGAATAGCAATCTGTCATAGCTACAGGCATTGTGTGGACATTTAGCCTCCTTCCTCATGTGGAAGTGGCTACCATATGGAGGAGGAATAACATTAGTTTTCAATCCTAGATAGTCAGAATCTCATTAATTTCTATGTCAGACTTCACGTTCTTAAAACTTACCTTAATATGCTTATTCTGTTGCTAAAATGAGTAAAATAACTGTCTACATTAACATATTAAGACTAAAACTTAGGTATTTGCTGCTTGTTTCTAGATGGTCTTTTAATCTTTATTTCCCATTCTAATGTTTCTTTTCTTTCTCCTTCTCTCCTGGCACACGCAGCAAGAACTGGACTAGTGGAGTAAACATTTTCCATATTTCTTCTCTGTTTCTGTCATGGTCTTTTATCTGCCTTAAGCATTTAGATTAAGGGCATGATTGCATCTAACATGTCCTCTCCCCTTCATTCATTCATCTGTGTAGCAGTTGAATAAAACAGTGTTTCATGTTGTGCAGGCTAAGAAAACAAACTGAATAACCATCTTCAGTGAGAGGAGTGAGTGAGATGGGAGAGACAGGGAGGGTTTGTTTCCTGTGTATTTGTTTTTCTAAGGATGCTTGCTCCCTCTGAATGGCAACAACAGAAGGCACTTGGAAAAGAAACTCATGGTGGGTTAGATCCTGAGTTCATGTTTATAGGGCTGTGCACTGAGGGGGAAAGCAGAATTTGGAGCAAAATGTAAAATAGTGAGACTGAATGGAATTCACTTTTGTGAAAGTGCTTATAATTCCATGATGTAGAAATGCTGTTTCCATAGAAATGCTGAGACAACTCTTTGTGGTTTCTGTGCCATGCCATGGCCTGTCAGCTACACACCCTCTGAGCCACTATGCCTTGGAGTTCCTGCTTCTTTATGGATTTTTCTCAATTAAAACATGCAGCCAGCTTAGTGCACTCTGGGTTTCATTCACAGAATCTTTTGGGGCTTTGCTGTTCAACATAATTAAAAAAAGTGTAAACTTTCAGCTGTTAACAGGAACTTAAATGCACACACATATATAAATATATATATGTATCTCTATTTCTAAATTAAGTGATGCCATAAATTTCATTACTAATACAGCATCCTAGAAATCAGCAAGCTAAGCTTAACAAGCTGTTGTCAGAGCAAATTTTTTGCCTATCCTATGGGAAAAAATGTTGAACAGAAATATCTCTGCAGCCAATGCCTTTTTAGAATTTAGTGGTCAATTTAAAATTGTTTAAAAAGACATTTAGTGAATTTTTTTTTAGCTGATTAAGTGAAAGTAAGTTGTGATATACTAAGCAGGTCGCATTTTTTCTTTTTGAGGTTTTATTTTTTTACATCTAGCAAAAAGGGAAAGGTGACACAAGTAACACTGGAGCCTGGATCTTATGCAGTTCCTGCACATCTAGTATTTATATTTTTCTTATATCTAAATGATGCAGATTGGAATTGTATACTAGCCAGGAGTGAAGCCTCTGTAGAGTTAACTAAATATAGTTTGTTTCTCTCAAGAAGTCACTTAATTGAATACAGATTTTTTTTTTAATTAACTGATTTTGATTATTATACCAGAGGTCAGTGTTGGGAAGGTTTTGATTTCTAATGTAAATTAGAAGCAAGAGGGAACTGTGTTGTTACAGAAAATAGGATATTTAATGGGGAAGATGAGTCAGGAAGTCAGTTTTATATGCATTTACAAATTTAATCACAATAGGTCCAAGTGCTCTTTGCTTTTGGATCCTGTGTTACAAGTGGTTTAACCAGAATCCCCACCCTCTCATCTATTTTAACTACATTTAATGTATATGTCCCCTTAGACATATTACATTAAACATGCTTCCAAGGTTGAAACCTTGGAAGGTTACCTTAAGGAATAGATGCCTCAATCCAGTGATTGGATGAAAAAAATGTTTCACTTAAATACATGTGTATGAAATACAGACATTGAGCTTGTCTTGGGAGGAGCATCTTAAAAGACAAGTGACTTTTTTCCACTTGAGAGTGTTTCGGTGCAAAATGAGGACAGGAGCCAGATGGAGTAGGTGGGTTCACTTGTGTGAAGTTGCTCCCACAGTTCCTGTTCCCAGGAGAGCTGGATCTGGTGTGTATGGGCTGTGTGGGGATGTGCCCAGGGCACTCAGGACCTTGGCAGGTCAGACCTGGCCCCTTGCAGGCCGTGCCTGTGGCTTGGGCACTGTGAACAGGACACTGTGCTGGGTAAACAGAAATGCCCAGTGCAGCTGGGCAACTCAGAGGGCAAACTCTGGGACAATTGTTTTCAAGTTCTCCTGGATCCTAGTCCCTGTCTGAGGAGTGCTTGCAGCTGAGATGTGCTGGCGTGGGAGATGAAGGCCCTTGGCTTGGCAGGTGCCTGCCTGGCTGTGGGAGGAGGCTGTGCCCCCCCAGCTCTGCAGGGCTGACACGAGGCATCATCCATTATTCAGGGCCCGTGGCAGGACTTTGTTTCCTTTCCCAGCTAAAGCATGGAGCTTTATAAAGAATGCAGAACACCTCATGAATAATTGAGGCCGGGTGGTGAGGCTGTTGTGTGGCAGAGAGCACAGGCTATGCTGGGAACTGCACATTCTATTTCTGGTGCTGGGTAAATCTGCACTGCTCCTTTCACTTCCAGGGAAAATAAGAATGACTTAACTTCTTCAAAGTGCTCTAGTCTGCCTTAAAAAGAACAGCTTTTGATAAAGATGTCTGAATTTTAAGAGTGTGCAGATCATGGAGTGATTTACATCAAGTGCAACCCCCTTTTTTCCATCATGGCACCACCATTGTGCTGGCATCTCATCTCTCAGGTGCATTGGGAATAGCTCTGGGAAATGCTGCATCCTGCAGGCACAGCCCTCAGAGGGAACTCTTCCTTGGGTAACATATTGCATGGAAAGCCTAAAAATACTACCAGGATTGTCTCTGAAGGGATGATGAGAAACAGGCTTTGAGTTTGACTAGAGAAACATGCTTATGAATAAATCTGTTTAAATATGTGGCATGTCTAATTTCTTCATGTTCAACAAAAGGCTTTAGAATATGGATTGCAGCCTTTGAGTTGCTGTCTTCACAGGGTGGTGGGGTTTCTATTGCTTAAATTTGTTACTAGTTTTTGAAACATGGTTCAGGTATAAAATGAGAGTCCTTATTTTCATTTTAGTCATATTCTGCCATCTTTCTTCTAATGTATTGAAGACTCTTTGAGATGAGCAGTCTTGCTGGCATTTGTCCTTTCCTGTATGCTGTACAGTTGCAGAAATTTTTAAGATGGTCAGAAAGGGATATTTTTTTATAGAAAATGTCAACCCTGTGGTTTTGGTTGCTGAATTCAACTGTATGTGAAAACATCACATTACTAGAGAGCAAGTCCAGGAAAACACTATGCTGTTGATTTCAGCTCTTGAATATTCATCCATTTTGGGGCTCAAAGGGTTTTTGGGGTCGTTTGTGATGTATGATGATGCTTTAAGACATTTGTTGAACTTGTATGAAAATAAAATGCAGATATGAATAAATGTTGAACTCTCTTTTAATTGATTTTTATGTAAGCTGATCTTTCAATTTGATTACTTAAACTACATAGTGTTCTTAGCTTGCATGGTGGATTATAAATGGATAAATATGGAATGGAACTTTTTTTGTCCTCTTAACCAGTTTTATGAGTCCAACTGTGGAAATACAGAAGGAAATTTATATTTGCAAGAAATAACTAAAAACACACTGAATTTTTAGTCCTTTCTCTTCAGTTCATTCTTTGTAGTTTGTCAGAAAAAACTTGAGGTATTTACTGTTACCCAGAGGCTGAATTGCACAGTCAGAGCTGGAAAATGCACAGGGAGGCATCTTCCTTGGCTCTGAGGAATATCAGCCCCAGTTCAGGGCTTCCAGTTGCTAAATGTTGATCTGGAGTGCCTGTCCTCTGCATCCAGCCTTCTTCCCTCTGTGTCCTCCTCTTCCTGCACAGGAGCTGCACATTTTCCAGGAGGACAGACTGTAGATGAAAAAGGGTTTTGTGTTGACTTACAGGGTACAAAGCTAACATGCATTAACATTATGCCCATATAACTATCTTGCTAATTTTTTTGCATATGAGGAGAACCAGCAGTTGGCACAGATTTCTTCTTCTACTCACTTTGATGTTGGGTTTTATTATTACTAATTTCATAATTTTCTCTTTTTCTACATGATGTTTTCATGTGTATTCCTTTCCCACAAATACGTTCATGTGTCACTCTGTGATCTTGTTGCCTTTAACAGTGTTATTGTGAGTTTGATATAGGAATGGCTGAGACTTCTGTGCTGGTCTGTGTTGTTGATGGAATGTTGTAGACTTGATGATGTGCTCAGAAATGTTACACTTCAGTTCAACAGCATGCTGAAAAAATCCTGGGAGCACTTCAGTACTTCATTTCAAACCTTTGTGTGGAGTCAGTTTGTCACTTGAGTGATAGTTGCCTTACCAAAACATAATGAGTAATTTAACTTTCATCTGCTTTCATAGTTGGGATGTTGAATAGGTACATCTGTCCAGTGCTTCAGAACCTGGTCTTGAGGTGCACTGAGAATTTGTATCTTGGTAATTTCTTTCTAAGGGTCTGGCTGATGTGCCGCCTCCTTTTAAAGGTACTGTTGCAGGATTTTCCCTCTTGAATCAAGTCTGCAGTGTGGGGTGTAGCAGAATGAACATTACTAAACAATTATTAGCACAAAAGGGAATTAAAGTTGGAGAAATAGTCTGATACTGCAGTGTGAATGTTCCACCTTGGAATGGAAGGGATCAGACCTTTCAGTGACTCAGACTCAGAGCCTGCCTTTAAAGAACTGGTTCAGTGAACCTTTTTTTGAAAGGCTTTGGAACTGAAGACACTACTTTGAATTTTCTTTGTACAACCCCCAAATTATTTCTCTTTCTCTTTCAGAAATTGCACATCAAGAAGCTGGAAAAAGAGATGTATCGATGCCACTGTGCACTTCCAAGAGGCAGGAGAGCAAACCTTATTGTTACCAATAGGTATGAAGATTTGAAGGCTTTCTAAGGGCTTGGCATGATTTCAGCTTGGGGATCAGACATCTGGCTGAGTTGAAACAGATTGCTATTCTCTGCATATGTACTTCCCTTAGCTATTTTTTCTTGGTTTTAAAAATATTTTATTTTGTTTCCTTTATGGAAAATGTAATCTGGTTATGATGTCAGTGCTGAATACTAATTTGGGAAGACAGTTCCCTCTGATATCAGTGATCTGTTCATCATACTGGAAGCAAAAATATCTTTTTCTTTCTTTGTGTTTAATTTTGCAAATTATCTTGTGATGTTAACAGTCAAGTCAGTGGTTTGATAATGTCCATGTTTACAATTTTGTTGGTTACAGGATATTCTAAATGAAGTCTTAAATTTTGTAGCAGCATGAAAATGAGTATTTAACTCATTAGACAATTTTTAGCATTCAGGATATCACCAGTCTTGGCTACTCAGTTTGAGGACTGAAAACTTTCTAAGTACATTTGGATGATGGAAAAGGATTATGATCTCCACATCCCATATGCCACCAATTCCCACTTGCCCTGAGTGTGTGTGATGGGCTTATCCACAGTAAGACCACGGAGGCACCCCCATGTTTGTGTTATAAATACACCTCAAAGTTCCTGCTGCAGCTGGACAGGTTTGGAGCAGTCTCAGTGAATGATAGCTGGGTGATCTAGTTATTTGCACCTCCAGATAAATCACAGAATATGCTGAGCTGGAAGAGACTCACAAGGACCATCCAGTCCAAACCTCAGCCCTGCACAGGCCCATCCCCAGGAGTAACACCCTATGCCCCAGAGCATCATCCAATCACTCCTGGAGCTCTGGCAGCCTTGGGGCTGTGTCCACTGCCCTGGGGAGCCTGGTCAGTGCCCACCACCCTCTGAGAGAAGAGCCTTTTCCTGAGATCCAACCTGACCCTGCCCTGGCACAGCTCCAGCCATTCCCTGGGTGCTGTCCCTGCCC
>JAWWEV010000018.1:16789341-16802376 GCA_035583235.1 Hafferia zeledoni | reverse complement strand
TATTATATTATTCAAGTGTTCCACCAGGCCTATTCTGTTACAGCTGATAAGGGCTTGGGACAAACCTTTGAGAATTAAGACAATTACAATCCCCATTTTTAACACTTACTCTGGACTAAAAATGGAATTGGGGAGGAAGCACAATATAGTCTTGCATTTCTTTCCTGAAGTTACAGTAAATGTTATAAAGGTGGATCACAGGGGAAATCACTTGTGTGTTGAAACTGGTAAATGCTAAAAGCTCCATGTGAGAGCTGAAGGCACCGTGTGCTGGTGAGCACTGCTTTGTGTGGCCTGGGTTAGAATGCAGGGATGGTGTCAGAACATGCAATTAAGAGGTTTATGTCTTTTGCAAACCCATCAAATGACATAGCAGATGAGGTAGCTGAGAGCTCCAAGAAGTGCTGACAAGAGCAGTGTATTATGGAGCATAAAACCCCTGTTAGCTTGGAAATGGGAATGCTGTGAGAGTGCAGACTTGTGCAACAATGAATGGCAGTGATGGTCATTTAGAGCTATCTCAGCCACCTGATGAGCAATAGCTTAGAATTGTAAAATCACAGAATCAGTTGGGTTGGAAAAGACCTCTGAGATCATCAAGTCCAACCCTTGATCCAACCCCACTGTGATTACCAGATCATGGCACTCAGTGCCATGTCCAGTCTCATCTTAAAAACCCCCAGGGATGGTGAATCCATCTCCTCTCTGGGCAGCCATCCCACTCTGTAAAGAATTTCTTTCTGATATCCAACCTAAACCTCCCCTGGCAGAGCTCAAGCTGTGCTCTCTTGTCCTACTGTTGGTTGTCTGAGAGAAGAGACCAATCCCCACCTGGGTACAACATCCTTTCAGGGAGTTGTAGAGAGTGATGAGGTCACCTCTGAGCCTCCTCTTCTCCAGATTAAAAAAAATATTTTTAAAGGTATCAACACTCCTGTATTAAAGTGCAATTCAAAAACTTACAAACATTTATGGTTGATTTTTTTTTTTTAATACAGAGTTATCAGACTATCTCTAACTCAGACCTAAAAAGTGTTTATAGATAAGGAAATTTCCTTCTCCCCTGTGAGCAAACCTTGCCACTGGCCAAAGCAATGTGAGGTTCCCTTTCCCAGCTGGTTCACTGGAGCATTCCCTTTTCCCAGAGAAAGGAGTTGCTGGGCATTACAATGTGCTTTGGGGTCGTTGTGCAGCTGCTGACTCTGCCCAGCTTTGGGTTCTGTCCTGCAGCAGTTTTTATGTGCCTTTTAAAGCCTCACCCTTAAACTCTCTGGTTTCCCACCTGGCAAACAACATTGCAATGTTTTTGTACCTGGCTGGCATTTGATGCTTAAAATTGTCAAGTAATCAAATGTAATTAATGTAAATACTGTTAACTCAAATCTCTGTTCGTGATTCTGTGCATCGACAGTGCAAGTATGGCAGTGACAAAGGATGACAGATGGTTGTTGGTCTTTGATGTTTTAGAAACATCAGAAAATATTAATCCCTTTGCACACATCCATTTTGCCTGATCCTTGTAAACTAAACGTCTATCTGCCTCTTTGTGCACCTTGCCCCTCACTTCTGTGACAGTTATTGGGAAAGTTTTGTGTAAAATACAATAATAATTGCTGAGCAACATTTCAATCAAAACATGTGGATTCACTGAAATCTTGAGAGTAGCTGGATCATGTCAGATTATGTCAAACTTTCTAAGAAACACGTTTAAAGACAAACTGATCCTCTGCTATCCAGACCTCCTCATTGCTTGATGAGATCTCATTCCCTATTACAGCACCACAAAAACTGGAATTAAAGGGTTTTGAAATGTGCTTTTTCCATCCTAATGATAAGAATTGTTTAAAACTTAAGAGTTTCTTGCAAAGTTGAATGAATCAGTTCCTTGAGCCAAAACTCTCTGAAGCAGCTCAAAAATTCAACACGTTGGTCATCAGCCTTCCAGACATTGTTATGTAAAAAAAGTTTAGGAGAGAGTGGTGGTGTTCACTTCTCATAAATGGAATATTTTGCAAATGGAAAGGAAAGCAGACTCATTAAAGGCATAAATATATTGATATATATTGATTTGAAGAATTGCTCAGATTCAGTTAAAAGTGAAATCAAAGCAAGAGACTTTTCTCCCTCATCTTCCCTCACCAAAGAACAGTAACCTGGTGATCAGAGCACAAGTCTCCCACGGCCCAGGTAACCATCTGCTCATGAAACTCTCCTTTCTTTGATTGTATCCTTCAAAACTTAGTGGGTTTGCCCTAATGGGTGCTGAAGGAAAAAGTGAAAAAGGTATTACAGGAGCAGGAAATTAGTTTTTTCTCATCATTGTGAGTCTAAGCTGGATTTTAGCTCCAACCTGCTCCTCTTACAATTTCCTATTAAGCTTTAGGAAAAAAAAATTGTCTGCTGAGTGTACTAGTCTCCTCATGATCCTGTGGAATGAACATGAGACAATGCTGAATCCTCCTCAAGACACCAGTATTCTGGAGAGGTTGGAGCTATATTTCTCCCGTGTGGGTGTTTGAGCATTTGAATCGGCCATCTGTAGGGACAGCAAACTGCTTAAACTTTGTTTTCTTCTTTGTGAGATATTTCTGTAGCAGTCTGGGAATTAAACCAGAGTTCTAATCTACAGAGGAAGTGGAAGATGGCTGGCTATTCCTTTTTGCAAAAGATGTAATGCTTATCTGGAGAATTTCCCTAAGAACTTACGAAGCATTGTAAAGAAAAGCAGTGAATATTTTTAGGTTATATTTAAAATCCGAACTCTATTTTGTGCATCTTGAAGTCTGCACTGAATTAAAGTCACAGCTCCATGATGATAAGTAAATTCCTCCAAAGATTTTCCACAAAGCTTCAAAAACCCTCAAACTTCAAACCCCCAGAATTATCTCTGTGCTTTACTTGTTTCCATCTTTGCCATTGTCAGTGCTGAACCAGCGAGCACCATTTATAATACCTTGGATCTGACTCAACCTGTTGAAATGCACTTTACAAGGCATTGATTTCATATATGCTATAGGAAAACTGGCTTTTGCTCTGATTATGCACAGATTTCCCAAGGCTTATTCCTACTCCACAGTGAAATTTAGAGCATTTCTGTTGTGTAGGTTCACACATCCATGCTCATTACTGAGTCCAAGTGGTGTTTGAAAGCTCCGTGGCTTCCCTTGCCACTGCTTGGTCAGTCCACAAGTTTCCATGAAAACCCCTCAATTACAGAGCCTTCTGCCTTCCACAGCTCCTTATCTGTCTCCATTTTCTTTCTTTCCAAGGAAACAACGATTTAAGGTTTACTCTAAACAGAATGTGAATGATGGATGGGGCCTGACAGTCACCACTGTCCAGACAGAGCATTGTGTGCACCAAGGTCTGACCCATCACTCCCGGCCTCACTTCTCTTTGGGGGCTGAAGATGCTTTGCTAAACAGTGTTTATTTTCCCTGTGGACCACCTGGAAAAATGTTTTTCAGTGTGTTCCTTCTCAGCAGGAAGTGTCAGCACTGGCAGGGCCAAGAAAGGAGTTGTGGTACCAAATTGTAACCACCTTGCAAGTAATTCAAACTTTGTTGGCCAAAACAGGCTTAGGGAGAGGTGATACTGGTAATGAAACCTGGTAAAAAATTACAAGAAAAAGAAGTTTTCTTTGGTTTGCTGTTAAATTCCTACACACAAGAACCTTGTATTCTAATTGTAATCTATGCTAGACCACAATGTCTTGGCAGGGCCTCATTTAAGGAAATCCAGGAACACTGAGAAAGCACCAACTTGTCTTTAATCCTGGTCATATTTTCCTAAAATTTAAGTACTATAGAGAGGCAACTGCGCAGTAGTTATTTTTGTCATACTGATTCTGATGAGAAAATATGTATTTAGAATGTAAATTCTGTGTATTTGAGAAAGCAGCTCAACAGATGAACAAACACATAGGTAGTTTTCACTGATGTTTGAGATCAGCTGCTCTCTTAAGATTTCTAAAAACCAGGTTTCTAAGTCTGTAGAACTAAATAAGAGCTCTGTGCCAGTACTTGGAAGCTTCTTTTTCTTATCTGCAAAAAATGTTCACTACTTGTTTCTTAAACCCTTAATTTGTATGTCTTTTCAAATTATACCTTGTTTTGGCCTTGTAATTTTCAATTTCACCTCCCTTTTTTTTCCTTTTCTTGCCTAATAATGCCATCAAGATCATCTCTACCAATATAATAAGGCAGTTTTCTTTTTGGAGGGGTGTTTATTTGCCTGTTTTGTTTTGGGTTTTTGGTTGGTTGGTTTTGGAGTTTTTTTTGGAAAGAAAAACCCAAATTACCCACAAGCACCCCCCTCAGCTCCCTCCCCTGATGGAGTAAGAGATGGAGAACAATTCTGTTTAACATCCAGCTCTTTCTTTTTGTGGAAAAGATCGCTCACAACCTGTAATGAAAAATGGAGACTGTCCTCTTAGGTGGTTTGCAGTGCCCCAGTTTAGCTGCTGTTTTTCTGCTCCTGTTTTTCTGCCGTTCCATGAACTCTTCTGGTGGATATTCTGGAAAAAGGTGCTGTAGCATTGGCATTGTCCTGGCAGTGCCCCCAGGCTTTGGGCAAAGGCCTGTATTGCTGTTCTAACCTGCCATTTCCTGCGGGGCCCTAGAAACATCTGGTTGAAATCCTGAACTTTTCTGTGGCTGTGAAGGATGTTAACACAGTTGGATGGTTGTGGAGTTTTCTCCTGGCAGTCCAAATTAGTATTTTCATAAGTGAAGACCCTCCTCCTCCTCCTCAACAGATTTATATCAATTGTTTCTGATGCCTGAAAAGTCTGTAAAAAAGACTCCAAGCCAAATTTTGGTAGGAGATAAGAGGAGATAAGATAATGAGCACCCAGGCTCACCCAGGAATACATCAATGCACAGGTGGGCAAGCTCTGATTTCCATGGCTTTTATAATATGATCTATCCAATCATTACTTTACACATCTCCAGTTCAACCTTTTTCCCTCCCTGGTCCCACCCCTGTTCCACCCCCTCAGGATTTTAGTCTGGGGTCAGTGAGGCCTTCTCTTCATCCTACTCTTCCTCGGGCTTCTGGAGTTCTACCAGTGTTCTGAGTTCTGGGTCACTCTGCCTTGTGTTGCCCTGTGTTCATGTCTCCTTCTGATATTCTTCAACCTTCTACCTTGAAAAAAAGACTAAACAGTTCACTGTTCTGGGACAGGGGTAGCAATAGAAAGACATTAAACTCAAGCTGCCAGAAATATTAACACCATAGATCTACTTTGCTACAGCTACTGTGTTCCTAAAATCTATAAAATGTGAAAATCAAAAATCAAAAACCCTTCCTGCATCATTTCCACAATGGCTCAAGTCACACACTGACTAAACCCAGTGACCACAGGATTAGCTGGAAAGTCCTCCAAGATCCCTGAGCCCGACTTTGGGCTGGTTTTAGTGCAGAGAAGTCAGAGTCCCATCAGAGTCCCAGGAGGGCAGAAATGGCACAGTGCAGTTTTAAAGGGCATGACATGCATTTGTGTAACACACAGACCTGTTAGGAACAGAACGCCTGTTAAAGTGGCTGAGTCTGCAGAGATCCAAGGGCTAACAGGGCAGAGATATTAAAGATGGAGTTTAGCAACTGCCCTGGGCCCCAGGGGCCAGAAAAAAATAAAAATAAACAGTGCTAATTGCATGGGGAGCAATCCTTGCATTCCAGTGTTGGGGCCTGTCACATCAGAGGAAGGTGCAGGAAACATTCAGCATTTACAGTGCCCTGGGTAAGGCTGCCACTGTCACCTGGCTCTGCACTGGCACAGGTGGGGTGTGCCAGGGAATGGCCCTGGAACACCTGGAAAAGATCCAGCAGAGGGGTTTGTGTGCATGGCTGGGATGTTGCTGTATCTGAGTGTATCTATTAAAAAAAAAAATCAATTTGATCACTGAATCCCTCTAGGTTTGACCTTTCCTGAAGAACAACTATTTTGTAACAACCACCCACTTTAAAATTAACAAAGCTTTTTCTTGTCAGAAGTTCTGGTAGTAAGAACTCAAGTAAGGGCATTTAAAGAATAGATATATGAGAACTCAAGTAAGGGCATTTAAAGAATAGATACCTAACTCTATTGCCCATATTCTGGTTAAATAAATGTTGGGTTGAAGAAGAGTTTTCCTGCTTCCTTGGTAGCACTAATTTCCTCAATCCTACCTGCCAGTGACACTGTCACCTGCCATGGTTTTAAATGAAGATACAGCAAAGAGTTCCATCTTAATTCTGGTGAATTAGTCCCTGGAAACTCTTTAGAAATGCTCTATTATTGGTGTTCTCTCCTTATACTTAGGTTGGCCCTCCTGCTTCTTTTTTCTTGGCAAATACAACATAGAAAATACTGAAATGTCCCTCTTTTTGACTCTGAGCCCTATTTTATAAGGCCTGTAAGTAATTCCTGCAGTGTTTTGTCCTGTACTAATGTTGGAGAGAGGGTTTCCCAGTACCTTTCCAGCTGAGGAACACAACTAACCTGCTCATAAAATTCTCTCAGTTGAAGAAATTGGGTTTTATTGAGTGCTACCTTTTTTCTCCTCATTTCCTTTTTCTATTCCTGAATTTGTAGCAAAATAGGAAAAAAAGCCACACTAATTTGCCTGTTCTGGACTTTATCTGGAGAAGATGTCAAAGAGAGCCAACATGCTGAATTCATCCATTCCAGGGATTAAGGAATTAAGTTCTGATTGCTTTGGTTTGGTTTGGTTTGTTTTCATGTTCCTATTTATTTCATGAAACCCAATTAGCAGACTGGAGCAATTTGATCTTGGTTAATTTTCTATTAAATTTATGAAAACAAGACCACACACTGACTGGACTCACAGAAATATGAGGTTGTGAAAACCCGTAAGGGATTTTGTCATTCCAAGGGATGTTACAATGAATTTTGTATAAAAGGGACACTGTGCTGTTTTGGAGATTTCATTACTCAGAATGGAGAGGAACTTTAAAAGCTCTTTGTGAATAATTGCTCTGTTTCTGGTGATCAAGATAAACTGAAAATTAAAAAAAAAAACCAAAACCAAACCCAAAACCAAACCCCTTTATCTTTCTATGGAGACAATGAGTCCTGCAAGCACACCAAGCACATCAGAGCAGGGACACTGTCACAGTAAAGAAAATGCATTTCTTCAAATTTCAATATTAGCTTTCTGTTTCAGAAAGAATTTCAAATTTTCTGCTCTATTGCAGCTGAAAAAAGCATAGTCAGCATTTTCACTGAGTTTTCACCTCCAAACCCTTTGTATGGGAGACATTCCAGGTTCCATGTTTGGGACATGTTGGGCTTCCACCCGACGTGTTTATGGCTTGATGTGAGAAATGGTGTTGGGTTTGGGTAGGAGAGCAAAGCAGTGCTGTAACTTCAGTGCATTTTCAGAATGGGCTCATTAATTATGAAGGGATG
Source organism: Hafferia zeledoni (assembly GCA_035583235.1). Lineage (NCBI taxonomy): Eukaryota > Metazoa > Chordata > Aves > Passeriformes > Thamnophilidae > Hafferia > Hafferia zeledoni. The sequence continues at coordinate 16,794,962 of JAWWEV010000018.1, read as the reverse complement.
TGTGGCCATATGCTCAGTGGCTGACTAAGCTTAAACATCTCCCAGTACTGCTGAAGCCCTTGAAGGTTGTTGAACTCACTGTAAACTTTTTTTCACCATCCTGTCCCCCCAGCACTTGAGCTGATCCAAGGCTGAGATCTGAAGCTGCACTCCCAGGGTTGTTTTCACAGCAGAGAGGAAGAACATAAGCCAGGCCTAATGTTTGGGCTGGAATCTGATTGCTCTGTTAAAGCTGAGCCCTTCCTGAGCCTGAATCTCAGAATTCCAGCAGTACTGTTCGATATGAGTTGAATCAGCTGCTATTTTGTACCTTATTTAATGATAAAGAATCATCTTTCCTTGGTCCTTACACGCTGCCTTTGCTACTCAATTCTTCTGCTTCCTATTCCTGGTTTTTGTCTCTTCTCCCCTTCCCACTGTCCACTTTGGACTTTGTTCCCAGCATTCCCAACATGCTCTTGCTGTTTTGCTGGTGCTCAGGGGCAGTGACCCACTAAAACACCACCAGCAACACCACACTGAAGTTGGAATTGGTAGCAAACACCTGCAGTTCCCAAATGAGCCAGTCCCTACCATGGGCAGGGCCGGGGCAGTAGATCCTGGGATTGTGTCTGGCTGAAAGTGTGCCCACAGGGTTTGCCCTGCTGTGGCAGCCCCCCTGTCTGTGCCCCCTGTTTGTGAGCAAAGCAAAGGAGTGTTGCAGAGCCCCTGCTAACCTGGTTCAGGTTGCTCTCCCTGCTCCCCGCCCGGCCCCGCAGACGGCAGCGTTGGCACCGGCTCATGGGCAGCCTGGGGCAGGAGCACGTGGCCAGCTGGCACCCCACGGGGCAGAGGAGTGGCAAAGGGGCTGTCTGGGGGCACGTCCTGGGCAAGGCGAGGTAAAATGGCCTGGTTTGTGAACAAAGTCCTTTTCCTGATCAGCCTTGATTAGGAGCACAGGAGCTGTGTGTGTTCTTTCAGTGTGATGACACATCACAGACACACCAGAGTGCCTCCAGTTTTCTCCTGGCTGCAAGAACCCCAAAATTAATCAAAGCAAGCTGGAGAACAGAGCTAAAAAAGCCTGGAAACTCAAGGATCTGGCCCCCTGAACTGAAAGTCTCGTAGTAGATGCAGACACACCAGGGGAGCCAAACCATGATGATGCCACACACAGAGAATTGTTGCATTTTGCAGTGTGAAAACTTGCAATATGCTCTACCTTTCGTGGTGAAGAAATCCAAATTTTGCCCCTGTGAATTGATGCAGTCCTGTACAAGTTGAGATGAATATGCATTAATGTAAATAATAAGATAGGCAGAACTTGCCATGAATTGATTTTTTTTCCATAAATTTGAAATCTGCCATAAATATCATATTCAATAGTGCTGACAACTCCAATAAGTTCAGAGCCACTGTAAGGCACAGCTGAAGAGCACCAAAACTGTCTCCTAATCGTCTACATGGTAAGCCAAGAGATAATGTCACTGCTGCAGGGATGGAGCAACATGAGACGGGAGTAGGGTGAGGACTAACCTGCTGCGGTCATGGCACACCCAGCTGCCCGTCCAACACACCATTTGCTGCAGCAAACTGGCCATGGATGATTTATAGGAGTGGTTTGCATGCCCTGATGTGGGAACTGGAGAGAGACCAGTCTGGTTTCTGATGAAAACAAGACACATGTATGAAATATAAATTATACTGATAAGACAACGGAGGTGAGTAACTTGGGAACTGTATAATTTGTACCTGTGGTGATCTATTCCTCAGCTCCTGGTGCTTGAGCAGCTCTTTGTGCTCTGCAGAATCAATGCAGGCAGGGAAGGTGGTGAGCAGTGCTGTGATCCCAACCACTCCAGCCTTGCTGACGTGCAGGGTGATCACACCTGTGCCGTAATTCACACCCGCCTTTGTACTCAAAGAGCGAGTCTGAAGGTTCTGTTTGTGTTCAGCAGCAACCCCAACTCCAATGGCTGCAGCACTTCCTGCCCTCAGTGCCCTCTGCTCCTTTTCTGCCTGTCAACACTCACAGCAGAAGAGGCTGCTAAGGAGATGGTGTAAACAGCCTGCTCCTGTCTCTGTTTAAAAGCTGGTTTATTAATAGGGCTCTATTGTAATATGTCAGATGCTGAGTGTGTGTCAGGCTGGCAGGGGGTGTTTGCAGCTGTCCTGGTGGTGCCTGTGGCTTGGATGAGAGTGGCAAATCCAAGCAAAGTGACACAATCCCTTTTCAAGGGAGATGTTGGGAAGTGTTGCTTTACTGAAGGAGAAGTGGTTTGTTCCTGTCGCTGATGCAGGAACTGGAGGCAGAGCTGCTGGTTCAGTCCCCCCACCTTGTCCCACCCACAGGGGAAGTCCTTATCCCACCAGGAAATGGAATTGTCCTGGTGACCAGAGACAGCTCCAAACAAGAACAAGGAATAACCATCAAGAATAAGGAGTAACCATCAAGAACAAGGAATAACCATCCCCTCCCAAGGGGTACTGAAGGGATCGACTCGTTTCACGGGCAATAAATACCCTGTCAATGAGGTGGTGAAAAGCTTCATGCAAAGCTCGTTGCAGAGGACACTTGTGAGAACCACCTTATAGAGATGGGTGTTTAAAACGTGAGACCAAGTGTGTTGCTGTGGCACAGAGCTGGTGATCTGCCTATGGCCTTACTGTGCGTAAATGACACCATCACAAGTACCAAGCAACACCAAGGTGCAACCTGAGCCAGCCACACAGGGGTGGCATCGGGTCTGCTGTTGGGCATGTGCTCTCAATCACTGTAAGTGAAAAATCAAGAGGCTGAAAAATGTTTTCCTGGCATGTTAGTGCTCCTTCTGCAAGCCAATCTTTGGAACCTGGTTTGGAGCCTCAGCTCAGTTGTGTTTCTGTGCATATGAAGGGAGCAGAGTTGGTGATGAGAGGTGGGGGGAAGGAGCAGACACGTCCTTGCACTTGCACTCTGTGTACCTTCACAAAATGTTCCCTTTCCCAAAGAACCAGGACATGGAACACGGCGGGGAGGCTGCTCTGCACAGGCTGAGGTGTGTTGAGAGGCTTTGCCTTCCTTCTGCCCCCGCATGGGAGAGAAAAATGGAAAAGGCAGAGTCCCCCTTTGTGTTTCTGAGGAGCAAGACAAAGGCACGAAGTTGTCAGGCATTGTTTGATGTGGTCCTGTTTAGAAATAATGTGTGTGATAAACTTTGTACTTCCCTGGGCAGAGGAATCCCATTCAGTAAGGACTGTGTGTGCTCTATCAACAGGTTAAAAAAACCTGTGAATGACAATTAACCAAGACTAATCTTTTAAAAGTCCTAAAGTATTGCTGCTTTCAGGGAAGGTCCCTAGTACAGCATTTCTTTTTCAATTATATGTATATATAAAATATATTTAAAAATACAGTAATTCAGGGCTGAGGTGAATCATATCTTAATATTGCTATGTATTTTTTATGATAATTTAAATAAAACTTCTTGCTTGATCAATTTAAATAAAAATCCTCTGGGGTAGCAGTGGCACAAAGAATTCCTGCTGTAAAAGCCCAGCAGTAACTTCAGGTGCCTCTTTGTGCTTCAGGTCCTGTGTTTCTGTGGGTGAGGTCCCAAACTACCTGTAGTGTGTATTGTGGAAAGATCTCTGAGATATAAAAATCCCTGTAATACATTAATATTGTCCCCAGCCAGCAATGTAACACTTGGACTTCTGGGGGTGGTTGTTAAACCAAAAATTCTCTATATAAATCCATATTTATATTTTAACAGCGGGTATGATCAGACATCAAGACTGAGGAAGCTTCAATCCTCACTTGACCAATTATTTTTATCACCCTAGCAGTTACAGTTCTTAAAAGCATTGATTTGTCCTGATTTTAAACTGGATTAATATCTTAAATATCATTCTTTCATGTGAGGGACCAATGATGCAGAAATGGGTTAAAATGGGAAAAAATTTAATTTATATGACTGTGGATTTTTAGCTTGCAAGTATCCAACTTCCTAAGCAAGAGTTATCACTGGTTTGCCTCCAGAAATACTGTTAACAAGTGGAAATATGCAGGATAGGTGAGGAATTGTAAAACTCTTAATTTCTTATCTCACCAGTTGTCTCTTCATGTAGATTGTCCAGAGGCCTTTTCTCTACTCTGTGATGGCAGTATATTAAATGACATGGAAAAGAGAAAGAGCTTACTCAAGCTTTATGCTTCATGATTGAAAATCTTGGGCAAAAATACTCCTGGTGACTTCAGTCACTATTTTATAATCATTACTTTACAGTTTTTCCTGCTTATATTCCAAATTTTCAGATGCAATAAATTAAACATCTGCTGTACTCTGTTTTTAAGAAAAGCTGGAAATCTGTATTAAATGATGCCCACAGCAAATGTATTTGCCTTTGGCTTAGCCTCTAGCTTGAAGACTGTCCAAAATGTGATGTTACTCAAGGAATGTGGTTTCCAAGGGGTTTGCCACGTTAATGCTGAAACATTTATACACACTGTGGTTTGGGTTTATTATAAACTGGAGCTGTGTGTGACTCTCCCAGGCAGTGAATTTTCCCGGTAAAGCTGAAATGGATTTCCCAATCAGTGACACTACACAGGTGCTGTAAGGCCTGACTGGTGTGTCATGGATAGTTATCTCTCACTGGGGGTATTTTGTCTCTCTCTGTGTCAGCTGAGTGGCCAAAGTCACCCTGAGGAAGGTTCAGTGCCCAGGGGTGTTGACCAAAAGAAGCCAACCCAAAATCCAGCCCCTCCTCCCCAAAATCCCTGAACCAGCAGTGATTTCTGGCCTGGGCTGTTGTGTTGGATTGTGCTGCCTCTCAACCCCAGTGCTGGGCTGTGTCTCACAGCAGGGGTTGCTGAGTGAGACACTGAGGTGACATTTTGTCTTAACTTTGGCATATTATGATTTCATCATGAATCTCTCTGTTCCAACTACTTTCATTTATCTAAAATTTTGCTTCTTTTCATAAATGGGCATAATGACAGTCATTAGTACTGGCAGGGCTCAGCAGCTGCAGGTTTCTTTCCTCAGAGCAAAGTCCCTGGCTCTTTCTCCAGTAGAGTGTGATCTTCACTAATACAAGGTCATTCCCATTGCCTTCTTTCATTTCTCCCCACCCCAGCAGGTCAACTTAAATAAATAAACTAAATTCAATAAATTATCTTTCCTTTTCAGCTGCACTTGATGTGCCACGATGCCACGTGATTTTACAGGTGCCTTTCCTGAGTGATGGCTGCAAACAGCAGGGAATCCAAATGCAAGGTCATCTCTGCCCACATTCCTTTAAACCCCCCCTGTGCTGGAGTCGATTCCCTTACAGTGCACCAGCCAAAGGCTCCTTTCCAGCGAAGCTGGAGAATGGCTGTGCCTGTTGCAATGTGTTCCTCAGGCTCACAAATACAGTTTCCATTGAGCCAATGCAAAGACATTTGCTGCCTGGACTGCCATGACGATTTGTGTAGCTCTTTGGGACTGTGCTGGTTTAAAGGTAAAGCAGCAGGAGAAATGAACCCAACACAAAAGAGATTAGAAGTCAGCGTTACAATTTAATAACATTATTACAATCAATGCAATGGCACAAAGAGAAATTGGGTTTAACCCACAAACCCAGCAGTGTAACCCAGCCCCCTGGGGCACAAACAC
>JAWWEV010000018.1:16777209-16789241 GCA_035583235.1 Hafferia zeledoni | reverse complement strand
CTCCTCTGCCAGGCTTCTTTCCCAGCCAGCTCCCAGCCTGAGGGGTCAGGTGTGCCCTGGGCAGCTGCTGCAAATGGGCCATTGGGAACAGTTCCTGGGAAATGGCATAGAGGGTGTCGAATCCACAGCTTTGGTCACACCCACACAGTGATAAACTGGTCCCACCTGCTGAACTGGGACAGGGAGGAATAAGGAGTCAGGCTTATTTTAACTGTTATGGTAACAGCATCAAATTCAGGAAGGACATTGAGGGGTTGGAGCAAGTCCAGAGAAGGGCAGAGGAGCTGGGGAAGGATCTGGACAGCAAGACCTGTGAGGAGCAGCTGAGGGAGCTGGGGGGGCTCAGCCTGGGGAAAAGGAGACTCAGGGGGGAGCTGCTCGCTCTCTGAACTCCCTGCCAGGAGGTTGTAGTGGGAGGGGGTTTGGACTCTTCTCCCAAGAAACAAAACAAGAAGAAATGGCCTCAAGTTGCACCAGAGGAGGTTTAGACTGGATATTAGGAAAAGTTTCTTCGGGGAAAGGGCTGTCACACATTGGAAAAGGTACCCAGAAAAGTGGTGGAGTCCCCACCCCTGAAGTTATTTAGAAGATGTGTAGATGTGGCACTTGGGGACGTGGTTTAGTGGTGGGCTTGGAATGCTGGGCTAAAGGTCGAATTCCATGATTCCAGCCCAAACACCTCTGTGACTCTCTATGCTCTTCACCTCTTGAGTTCATCAGAGCATGAGAAAGGCAAAACCAGGAGCTGCAGGCCCTTGGGCTGTCAGCTGTGATTCTGCCTCCTGAGGCTTTGCTGTACCCCTGAAGCAGGAGAGGGGGCTCAGACTCCTGTCTCCTCCAACCTGGGACAGGTTTTGCTGCAGAGGACCAGTTGGCCACATTGTAATCCACCCAAGGTCTCACTGCAGCTCTGGAGTCTCTGCTGTGCTCTTACAGGCTTACAGTGAAGTGGTTATGAATATTGACCTCAAAATCAGCTTACAGAGCTACACAGATTTCTGGAGATGGAGGGAGACATTCTCATGCTTCTCAAGACAGCAGCAGATATTGTATGATTTGGATGGAAGCAATAATTAATTCAAAATGTTTTTATCTTGTAGCATAAATTCTGTGCTGCATTCTAAAGTCTGAAACAAAGTGGTAGAGGTCAAGCAAATACCTGCCCCGTGGATTGCAGCTATTTCAAGCTCTGTCAAAGTCATTCAGAAAAAGTCCTGGTAAAAATGGAAAGTTATCACCAATATGAGAACAGATTTTTCTCAGGAAGTGATGAAATAAATGGCTGTTCATCCTTTTGAAGGGGTGGTGGCCCTTCACGTGCTGCATTTCTTCTGTGTTCACAGAGCATTTGGTTCAAATAGATAATCTGGTTAAAAGGACAGTTTATTCTTGCCTTACTATTGCAAACTAAACTAGTTTGGAAACTTCTGCCTGAAACTCAGGTAACTTCAATGCCCTGTTCAGGCATTGTTTACTTGACAGGCTTGTAACAGCTACCCTGCTTGAGCTCCTAGAAGACAAAATTTGTTTCATACCTTGAGGGTGCAAAGTCCCAGGGCAGCAGATGGCCCTGTGATTATTATTTCCAACCTGTCTTACCTGACCATTCCTTCCCTGTATGAACAGCTGTTTCCTTCACTTCAGTGCAGCCCAGCCCGAGCGGCTATTTTTCTTCTGCCCTTTTCTTTGCACACAACATAAATCTCTTCTTTCCTTTGACCTGGCCTGCAGTTTCATCCACCTGTGCATGCCTTAAGCAATGTCAAGCTCTTGCCAGATCCACTTCCCTTTTTCTAGATAAATTCTTTGCAAACTAAACTTTTTTTTGCGGCAGTGCTGAATAGACTGAAGGAGTCCATTCATTCCTTAGACACTCTGTGGGTGCTCGTGGGTGTGATTTTAGTCTGCTTGCTCTGGTTTGGTGGCCTCAGCCCACCCCCTGAGTGGCCACTGGGTATGAACCAGCCACTGGGACCACATTCTGCAGGTTTGCAGCTCCACAGAAACCAGTGGAGTTCATTTCATCTCTAATATTGCAAAGGCAAATGTTCAAATTAGAAGGTGTCAAAATTAAGATGTTCCCATTCAGCCTCAGTTTGGCCTCCTAATGGGAAAAGGCACTTAGAAGGTGATTTTTGATTCTGTAATTGCACACCTTTTTTCCAGACCTCATTTCATTCCCTGTGCAGGACACTCAGAACTCAACAAGTTCTGTTGAGCAGTTTTCCAGCGTTTCATTTTATCCTTATTGCACAGGCTCATGTCCTGTTTGCTGTGCAGTACTCAGTGTGCTGAATGTGGAAATAACAACTTCCGTGAGCAAATTCATCACTCGTATTTAGGAATTCATTTTTGGAATGCCCCTTTTAGACAAGGTAGAGGCATTCCTTTCACTTTTGGAATGGACAGAAAGGCTGGTTCATGTTTTGCTGGATGGTGACATTTCCAGAACCTCAGTTACCCATCCTGTGTTTTTTCTCACTGCAGGGACAACTCTTGTGGTGATTAACAGTGCTCAGATTCAACAGATCAAACCCCCATAAAATAAGAACAGACCCCACAGAGTTTCTGCCTTGGGTGATTTACACACAATCCTGGATTGCTGGGGCAGAGCCAGGAGCAAAACCCAGAGCACAAAACGTGACCTGAAGGTTGTTCTTCTGTGTGTGATATTTTTCTCCTCAAGCTTTCCAGACTCTCTCAGAAGGAAAACAAGGTGAGGGGACTCTACAGGCACCAGCTTCCTTCCTCCTGCTCTCCTTCCAGTGAGACAGAGCTCCTGGGACAAAATTTAGGGACTGAGATGTTGCACGAGGGCAAAGAGAACCTGCTGGATTTGCACAGTGAATCTGAACCTCTTTCCATCTGATTTCTTTGGGTTTCAGTCCCAAGAGACACCCCTGGTAACACCTCCTGCAGCAGGTAAGAGGAGTCATGCCAGGGCACAACAGGGTGATGGTGGCACAGCAGATTCTGTTGCTGTTGTGGCTCTGTGTCTTACTTTGATTACATGGATATTTCCCTCCCTCAATCAAATGTTTGATTCCCAACCAAGTCTCTGCCTTCATCCACTTTGAAACACTGAGAGCAGTTTCTTTTAGGTAACTTGAAATGCAAATGAGGATATATTTGAGACAAACTAATCCCTGAAAAGGCTTGATGAAGTACTGTAAGCTTATTTTTCTGAAAGCTGAGTCAAGTCCCACTTCAACATCAAACTGCCTTCCCGCCCGAATTCTGTACCAAATAATGAGTAAATGATGCTTTGAAAAAGAACCACCAGACACACTTCTGATTAGGTTCTGTGGCTTTTATTTCTGAAGCAGAAATAGTGTTTTACTAGATCTGATTCTCTGCCACAAGTGAAAATATGTAATCCCAAAATGGGAATATTACATGGCAATTTGAGGGTCTGTAAGGGGGCAGCTTTAGGAGAGAAGCTGCCCCTGAGGAAGTGTCTGGATCAGCCACCATGAGCTGAAATCTGACTGGCTGTAGGTCTACCCTACCTGAGGATGATCTTCTCTTTGAAAGCAAAAATATTTACCAGGAGTGTGAGACTGTCAGGGTTTTTATGAAAAATTGTTGTAGAAATGCACTTTGTTTATTAATTTCTCTGGAAGAAAAAAAACAAAAACAACTTTTTGCAGAAAAAATGGGGGAAGAAAATATTATATTTTTTCCCTGTAGATTCTGTGCAGAAGATCTGGAATTCCCACAGTGTCTATCCTTCAGAATTTCTGGAAGACATACAGTGAGTAAGGTGATTAATTGCACAGATGCAGGTGAATGTTAGCAGGAACAAATTTGCTCATTTTTGATAAACATGGCGAATTTCCAAGTCCAGGATGATGCCCAGAGGTGCATTTCAGGTCTACAATCCCTGGGTTGGACACACCCCTGGTGCAGCCTCATGGACTGGATTTCCTCAGCTCTCCCCTGACAAACACTGAGCCCACTTTGTCTTTTCAAAGTGCAGCTAAAAACTAGAAAATTGAGGACTGAGTTAATAGGAAAGTTCCAAGTTGATGTTTGAATCAAAATGGGTTTGTTTTGGTGGTTTAACTTTGCAGTGTGAATTTAAACCTCTCTTGTATTGCATCTATAGTGTATCAATACATTGGTAAAAGGCTGAGGGAAGAATTAAGAAGTGAAACTTTAACATCAGAAATAATGTAAGCTGTAAGATGTTTATGAATATAAACGGGAATTAGAAGAAAACTAATAAAGCCAGGACACCAAACTTCTAAAATTAGTGTTATGAATTATAAAAAATAATGTATGTTGATGGAATAATGTTTATTCTGAGCTTTTTGAGGGAAAGATTTTCCTTCTCATTGAAGGTCAGAGTGTTTGCCCTTTTAAATGCCAGCTCTGACACTGTTGTGCCATTTCAAACTTTCATTAAGTAGTGAGAAAATGTATGTTGAGAAGACTTCCAGTTCCATAACTTAGAACTTTTAACAGGACTGCAAGTTGAAGGTTAAGAGGGAAAGGTACTGGCAAATACACTGCTTAAACTCAGAGCTGGAGTCTGTGTTGCCTTCAACAAATATGTTTCTAGGGGTAATTAATTATTCTGTCTATACATGTTACAGTCATGGGGGGAGGTTCTAGAAAAGGGTGGGATGAAGTACAGAATCTGTTTAAAAACTGTGATGCTGAGGCAATATTTGGTTCTTGTGTGCCATCAATCTCAGATACAAACCTGCCTCCCACAGAAACCTCAGGATGAGAGACCAAAGGCCTTCAGGTTTTTACGTAAAATAGTTCAAATAACAAGGCAAAACTTAATCCTCCCCTCCACTCTCTTCTTAAACTGCTTCTTAATTTAAAACACTGTACAGAAATAGTTGCATAATGACTTTCATGAAATAACTTTGGCCATAAAAAGAGCTGTTTGTAACTGCTTTGGGGATATTTGGGGTTCTGCTTCTTCTTGCATCATTCTAATTACTTGAGGTACTTTTTGGGGAGCTTTTTTTTTCCCTTTGGGTGTGATGATAAACAGTTTAATACTCAAATGTGCAGATAAAATACAATTGATTACACAGTACTTTGTTGTTCAGCTGGATGCATATCAGTCTTGTGTCAGCTCTGAATCTCTCAGGGAGTTACTGAATGAGATTAGTATTTTTTTCTATTAAAAAAAATACAGTTCTGAAGAAATCCATGGAGCTTTAATACCCCATGGGCTGGGAGAGTTCAAATGTCACCCTGTTCCATCCAGGTAACACGAGGGTGCTGTGAAACCCATCCAGCTGGTGGGGAACTGGTGGGGAACTGGGACCAGGCAGGTTTAACTGTGCCCTCCCAGTGGGAAGGGGCTCTCACAACCTTATCTCCTACAGCAAACCCAGTGCCATCAAACAGAAAGTATCAAATCCCATCCTGGTTCTCTGTTATCAGTTGCTGACACGCTGATATGGATTAGAACACGAGTAACCCACACTGGTCAGGGGCTCTGATGTCTTGGTGCCTGTTCACAGCAAGGCAGTTGCAGCAGTAAATTCCTTTTGCTGTGTTTCTTCCAGCTCAAAATGCACCATTTCCCCTTTATTAAGCCTTGGTTTATAATCCTGGCTTGGCTTTTTGTGCTTCTCTCTTGAATATTGCACCCACATGCAGGAGGGGGCTGCAGGGGGAAACTTGAGGAACTCTCTTTCTCAGTGTTTCCACTAAGCATTTGGCCCATTTTTTATTTTTTAAATACATTCTCTCTCACTAAAGCTGAGTCTATTTGATTTATATGCAGTTTTGGCTGGAGTCTACACTTCCTTTTTTAAAGCTCAGTTCTTACTTTAAATACATAGGAATCTTTTTATCTGTTGGTAGCCATAGAGCATCTTATATTCTGGAGATTTTAACAGTTTCCCTGGGATGCATACTAAAGTATCTGCCAGCCTCTGGAAGTCTTCCCCAGTGCACAATGCTGGTCTTTCACAGATTTCCTGTTCTCTTCTTTTACTGCTCCCTTTTACAGTCTTGTTTCTGTGTATCAGCTTGATGCTACAGAAGCTTTCATGTTGCCAGACTTCATGAAAATTCCTGCCCTGACAAAATCACAGAATTGTTAGGGTTGGAAGGCACCTCTGGAGATCATCTAGTCCAACCCCAATATAAAATACTTAATTCCAGACATAAAGTATGAATGCCTTTCCTTCACTGCTCTCCTTAAAGTACTGCATTGAATCTACAGCAAAAAGTGCTTTTTGGTTAATGAATTATTAAGCTTTCTAATTTTTTATGAGCATCTTTTGGGATTGTGCTGGTGGAGTAAGCAAATAAAGTGTGTTCACCTGTAGTTTGCACTGACAGCTGTTTTGGGAGCAATAGAACAATGCATTTTGTGCTGAAAATAGGAAATAGGAACAGCAAAGACTGGCTGACATTACCAGGCTTCTTGGAAGTTTAAATAAAACTGGAAAGTGTGTTTGCCAGGGTGATTTCCCTTTCTCAACAGGAAGAAACCACCAAGCAGATCAGCAAAAGCACTGCCTTTTTCTAACAAAATGTACCTACTTCTGAAATATTATAATAACTGCCAGTGCAGTTGCCATCTGCTTTAATTCTGTTTGCCTTTGCCACTGGACCCAAAGGTGCCTCTCTGCATAAACATGACCCACCTCCCACCCCATCAGCCCTCCAGGCCACCTCTCCTCCTGCAGCACTCGATGACATCACCTGTCATTAGCTTGATGAAGGGGGGGCTGTGCCCCCCAATTAGTGCTGCAGCCAGAGGGATGTGCTGAGCAGGCACTGAGTGGGAGTTAAAAAAAATGTGGCCCTTTGGAAGGGCTGCAGAGGGTGCTCTGGGGAGGTGGGTTCCATATCCCAGGCTGTCCCCATGCCTGCCTTGGCCCATGGGGGCAACCCTGACAGGCACCTGCTGTGGGGAGCAAAAATGGACAGAGGAGCTTCCCTTGGTGCCATTACATTTCTAAGGCTGGCTAGGGGTTAGATTTCTGAGAAATGAGTAAATATGGACTCTGCTTTTAGCTCTGCAAGTTTTCTGTTGGCTTTTCCTCTTACTTAAAGGGAGCAGCCTCAGCGACTCAGATTCATATTTTGTTTCTAAGTATTAAATTGATTTATCTTATTCTTCGCCACAGTAACTGGAAATAGGGGTTCATTTTGGAATGCAGGTTGCACCAGGGTTGGGAGCTCCTCACCCATGGCAGAGGGGTCACAAACAAGTGCAAACCTGTGGCTTGGCAGCAAACCAGGAATATCTGTGACCTGGGAACGTGGCTGCTCATTCCTTCCTCCTCCCAGCCTTCATGCCTTACCTGCTCATGGCCTTGCCACATGGAAATGATAGAAGATGATTTCTGTGATAGATGGGACTGCTTTTCTGAGGAGAAGGTTGAGTACAGTAGGAGTGTGCTGTACTCAAACCTGCTCTTACTCTGGTGTTTCCAGCAGCTGATCCCGTGACACTGTTTGTGTCTGTGGATGTGGGCTTGGAAAGCCTTCAACCATGTCCCATCAGCACAGCCATTTCAGGGTGGTTCTTGGGCACCTCTATTGCACCCATCTCAGGGACCTCCAAAACAGCTGCTTGTGTCCCTGAAACACCTGCTTCTCCTTTTGCCTGTTCCTCAGGGCTGCATCTCTGAGGCTTTGTTGGTCTCAGACAACTGTGCTCCCAATGAAAACCACTGCAGGAACCCTGCAAATGGTCTCTGTCCTACTGGGTGAATCCCTGCTGGGGTAAATCCCACTCTGACTAAGGACATTCCACCTGTATCTTCTCCTTCTGATGCCAATTGAGGTGCAGTTCTTGAAGGCCTGACCAGCTTAACCTGAGGAGGGTGAGGGAGTGGAATCCACTGGGTCCAAATGAATCCCACCAGGTTGCTTTGATACCTAAAATGCTATATAAATACTTTGTGTGCTGATATACCCCTATCCTCCACCACTAACCTTCCACTGATTCTCAGTTCCCTGCTCTTTTTCCTCAAGATAAGGGTCCCAATCTCTCCCTCCAGTTCAATCTGCTCAGTTTTGTCCTGTGATTGAATAAGAGACAGGGTAGCCAAAAGACTGGGCTAGTGCATCCAGAATCATTAATTCAGTCAGTCAAACAAATGGGAGGCAAGAGAAGAAGAAACAGTGACCAATTGGTCCCATGGCAGGGGATCTGCCCTGGAGCATGGCACACACTGAGTTCAGCCCCTAAGCTGCATGGGCACAAATGCCATAATGATTTCTTAGCATGGCCCTGGCTGTGGCAGCTCGTGCCAGCCTGCTGAGCAAGCTTGGCCAGGCTTCTGGAGCTTCACAGAGAAGATTTATTCCTGAAGCCTGACCTACATGAGTGTGTATCTAAATGTGTGAAAGCTGTGATTTGATGGCAAGCAATGAAAGGTCATAGAAAAAGCAGGCAATGCATTTAAATCAAAATGATGAAGCTGGGTAATTTCATTAGCAACAGTTGTATTTACTGGAAGTCACAGATGGTGCAGTTTAGCTTATGGCCAATTTGTTAAGACAAAATAAGTATAAAGAAAGAAATATTCCAAGTGAGAGGTGGTTAAAAATTAAATAGGCACCAGATGGCTCAAGATTGTCCTTCATAGAAATTTGGTGAAAGAAGACATAAACAATCCCAAAGCATTTCTGAATGGGACACTGAGAGGCTGGTTGGGCCCTTATCAGAACTGGGTTTAAAAGCCCAGCAATTCAACTTCCCTCCTGTGTTAGCATTTGACACAGCAGCAAAATGTTCTACATGAACCCCCAAAGTATTTTCTGTCTGATACTTTGCTTAAACTGAGAAGCAAGATAAGTGGAATAATCCAGAAGTGTTTCAGCCTTCAGCTACTGTTAAAGTCACCTCAGCTTTTGCTTAAAGTGAGGAGCAATGTTACTGTGCAACGTGAATATGTGCATCTGGGTGCATTCCTGCCAACACACAGGTCTTTATGATCAGGGAAATGGCAATATTGGGGTCTTGCTGCTTTTGAGAAATGGCAGCAGTTGGTACAGATCCCTGATCAAAGGTTACAGGTTATACACTCACAGTTACTCCATTCCAAGGGATACAAGTTCCTTTTCCTGGCTGCATCACAATTATTTTCCTGGCTCTGGAAAAACTCCCTTTGCACATTTATACACTTCATCTATACATCAGTACTACGGTTATTTTGGGGGGTCAAACTATTACTATTTTTAACATAATGGGTAGAACTCCTAAAGCAGATCAGCCCTGAAACCTTTGAACTCCCTTATTACACATTTCTAAGTGGATAACATGACTTTATTATATCTGTTTTCTGCTCATCCTATTTTTTACACATGTAGCTGTGAGGGCATTTAGGATGTTTTGTCCATATAAAAGTACCTCCCTGTGCAATACGTATAAATTTAACAGTGGGTAAAAAAAGCAAAAGGTAAAACCTTATAAATGTTTCCAAGAACAGGAATCAGCCTGTGCTCTCTGGTTTTATGTGGAGCACTAGACATAGGTGATACCAGAGCCACAGCAGAAACCTCTTTAAAGCAACTGCATGTATGGAACTGGTTTTCCCAGGGGTGGGAATGGGGAGGAAAACCAGGGAAAGCAAAGGAAAACAGCCTTGAATGAGAGAGGCAGCTGGAGACTGTGTTGACTAATTAATGAGCAACATACACTTAAGAGCTTTCACTCCTCCTGCACTGGCTTTGCACATTTTCTTCTGCTTGTTGCAGTCTGTGGGTATGAAAGCTCTGCAGGTCTGATTGCAGGGGAAAGCTACACTTGGAAAAGGGGCTCTACTCACTGAGGGGGAATGAAAACATTTGCCAATGCCCTGGAAAAGCCTGGAACAGCCCAGATGGGGAACAGGATTTGAAGAATTTTACAATTAAATGAAATAAAAATATTAGAATGGTCCAGGAATAACTGCCCCATGTGCCAAGGTACCAGTGGTGCCCAGGCACCAGCACATCCTTTCAGCAGGAAGGTTCTTTTTGTCTCAGCTGCCAGAGCTGCACCTGCAAACAGGGAGGTGATTCACAGTCATGGCTTCGTGTTGAGAAAGACCATCCAAGTAAGGGGGATAATGATTTCTCAAAATTATTCTTTAAGGACAGAAATACTAAAAAGGACTTTACTGACCTTGGCTAGAAATAGCACAGAGTCTTTATTGTCTGTATCTGCAGGACTTTCTGTGGGAGGAGAAAGGGGCAGGGTGTAAAGGCGGGCTGGGAGCACATCAGGCAATAACTAAGGGGCTGAATGCAAAGTTTTCAATGACAAGATGAGTTGAGGCTTTGGGCATAGTTGAACAAACGCCGATGCTCTGAAATCTCTGTCAACTCCATATTAAACGTGGCAGAAACTCCTCAGCAGGGAAAGTATAAAGATTATAAATTAGATAGCAAGAAATTTGTAAATGGAATGAAGCTTCAGCTCTACAGCTGATTTTCTACCAGAGCAGTTTCATGATTAGGCAGATCAGGTGCTTGTAAGTTTAAAAAAAACATATATTGTTGGAGGTAAACTTAAACTAATTGAAAACATCTGTGAATGATCCATTCTGCATATCAGCAGAGAACAACTGAGGCTTGGTCTTACACATATACTGAATAACTACATTTCCCAGCAGACTAAGTGGTGGTGGTGGTGTTGCTGTCCTGGAGTTCTTCTGTGTCACTCTCTGGTTCTGAAATCCTGGCTGGACTAAGCTCTGTGTGGGGTGTTAACTCTTGGTTTCCAATTTAACACAGGGCTGCTCTCAATTCTCTTATTTTTACTTTGAGGATTCCACACACTTGTTTTATTGCACTGCCTTGAAGAAGTCTGTTAGAGGAATACAGATTTTTCTAGCAAACCTAGGCCTTTATATGCTTTTATTATGTAGCTTTTGTTTCCAAGTGTCTGTTGTCTCCCCCGCTATGGTGATATAAGGAAGAATTTTCTTATGAAGACCAAAGTAAAGATAAACTGAGAACTTTGAGCATTGCATTGACAAACTTCTTCACATTTAGTGGTGGTGTTTGCCTTGTGCAGTCAAACCCTGAGAGAAAAGAAAAATGCATCATTGCTGCAGTGGTTCAGACTGTCTTGTGGGCAGCATCATAACAAGTGCCAGGAGAATAAAACTCTATTTAAATCTGTTAAGCTGAAACCACCTGAAAAGAATTATTGGTTCAATTCCTCCTTCCCAGAGGTGCTTACAAGCAGCTCCTGTGGCAGGAGCTCTCCCTTGGGGCACGGAGAAGGTTCTGGAGCACGACTGAGGAGCTCCATTTAGGTGAGTTATGTGCAAGGTTTCTGATTGCTTTGCTGGCATGTGGGAGGTGTGCAGGTAGCTGGGAACAGCAGGGGGTTCACACACATCTCATTTAGCTGGTGCTGTGTGGGGTCCTGTGCAAGGAAAGCCTTTCCTGGCTCATGTTTAGTCCTGCAATAATGTCCCTTCTGCTCAAATCCTCACTTTGAAGACTTACTCATTTTTGGGTTACTGACTCTGCCAGTACCAAATAGAGATAAGACACTAAAGGTTTTCTTCTCAAAGCACAAATTTACCACGGGTTTTTTTTCTCTTTTTCTTAACAGATTAGTTCTGATTCTACCCTTTGTGATCTTCAAGTATCAACTTTGCAGAATGTTTCCATAGGGTTTGTGTCTCTGGAGTCTGCTCAGCTTTACTGACCTGAAACTTATGGCTTGGCTCTGTCCCTGAGGCTCTGCCAGCGTGCACAGCAATGGGGTGATCTGTAAAACTGAACAGTTATCCTACATGTCACTTGTGTGGCTAATGGCTAATTTGCATGAGCTTTGTGTTCAGCCTGTGTTGGGGTGTGTAAGACAAGGTGTGGAGTCAGATTTGCACACAGGACCTGAAAAAGGCAGCATGGAAAGCTGCCAGTTCAGCCTTTGCTCTCTGTCCCAGTTCAGCAGGTGGGACCAGTTCATCACTGTGGGGGTGTGACCAAAGCTGTGCATTCTACACCCTCGATTCATTGCCCAGGAACTGTTCCCAATGGCCCATTGGCAGCAGCTGCCCAGGGCACACCTGACCCCTCAGGCTGGGAGCTGGCTG
>JAWWEV010000018.1:16743047-16756334 GCA_035583235.1 Hafferia zeledoni | reverse complement strand
AAACCACCTTAGGAACTGGGGGACCAAGTTAGTGCTTCTCAGACCCATATGGAGGAGCAGAGTCCTTTCTGTAATCTGAATTTGAACTTAACGCTGGGCATAAGATTCCACTCTCTAAATGGCATGTCAAAGAAGAGTTGGGGCTACAGTGGCAGCTTTTCTGTTCTTTATATATTCTGAGTTTTTTATAGAATTGATTTTTAAAGAAGTGATGCAAAGTATCACAAACACTGATACTCTTTTGTAAGAATTCCAAGAATTTGTAAGAATTCCAAGAGTTTGTAAGAACTGTTGTTTTTCTCAGCTCAGTGAGAGGGAGTCTGTATTTTTGTTTTATTTGTCAGTTATGATGCTGCATTGCTCATTTCCCCTTTTCCTGCTCTTTGGAGACTCTTGCTCAGTTTGGGAACAGCCCGTGGTGTGTTTGAACTGGTGCAAGTAAAGCAATTGGATTTGGGAGAATGATTTAAAACTCTTTAGCATTCCAGCTGAAGTTCAGTACAAGAAGTGTTTAAGGTCATATTCAGATTATCAAAATGTCAAGGAATCAGAGCTAATTAAAAGCCCTGATCTGACTGCCAGGGAAATCCAGAGGAGGAGTTTCATTGGCTGAAAGTCAGTGGTTGTTTGTAAGCTAGAGAAATAATCAAAAAAACCCCAAACCTGCAAACAAAATAAATTAAATAATTTGGGGACATCTTGATTCAAAATCTTTCTACCTAAAAGCATTGACCTGGTTTTGTTTGAGGCCCTTCATTACTCCATATTTTTTAGTTTGGTATTTGAAGCAAACATTAGTTTACTTATCAGAGCATCTGCTCATTTAAAAATCATGTTGCACCAGGGGTACACTTGATTCTACAGGAAACAAAGAGCAGTGGTTTATTTTAATGCTCTTTGTATTATAAACTCCAAGGACGATCTTTGTGGTTCCAGCTGGGGGAAAAAAAAGACAAAAAGTAGAGCTGTGTTGAGGTTTTACTGAACCTGCCAGTGCAGCCTCGTGCTGTGGGTCACTCCATGTTCTTTGTGTCCCATCTCCCAGTATGTGTCCAATATCTGAATTATCTCTCATAGCTGAAATATCTAATTAGGAAGCATGAAAGGAGAGTGTTTTTATGGCAACATGAACCCTGTGTAACAGCCATACATGTCAAACCTGGGTTAATGCCTGGCTTTCCCTTTTCCCCTGAAATACGTTGCCTTATTATTGCTCTTAGAGTGATTGCAATGATTCCTGAGCATCCTCATGGCCACATGACACAAGATTTGCTTTTAAAGTTTGAATGTGCAACCAAAACATGTTCCTGTTGATAAATGAAGAGTGTGCATGTTACCAGACATGAGGGAAATAGGAGAGGAGGAGATGCTTTGTCTGCACCTGTTGTCATATTCCTCACCTTCAGACTTTAGGATTGTTGCATACTCTAAAAATGCAAGGTTTGCAGGAGGCCAGTGAAGAGCTGGGAGAGCAAAAGGGCTTTTGTGCCCAAACCTTGCAGGTTTCAAGCTCTTGTAGCTTGTCCAGCAGAGGATCCCACCTATGTGTGTGTTATTACTGTGCTTTACTAAGCAAAGCATTCCCAGCATTCCCACATGTTGCTGGAGCTCAGGGCTCCAGAGGAGCTGGGTTTGCTTTATGGCACTGATCACAGAGGTTTTCCAGGGCAAATGCAGGTAATGCTGCCTCGATTCTGTAAATACAATGGATCAACTCAGTCAGCTCTTCACTGAAATATTTAAAATTGAAGTATTTGGAGAAGGATCCCATATGGACAACTGTGACATGTGTGGTGGGTTTATCACCAGGGCCCCTCTGCTTTGGACAAGCTGTTAAGACTCTATAAAGTCCTGGGGGAATTCAACACATAAAGGGTGGAAGTGCTGGTTTCAACAACTGTGTGAGCCAGAGCAGTGTGGACCTTTGAGATGGTCCAGACAAGGTCTGTTGGTGAAGCACTGAAGGACAGTCCTTCCCCAGCCATGGCAGACCTGTAGCACCCAGTTTCTGGGGCACCCGGTTTCTGGAGCACCCAGTTTAGTTTCTCCCACCTGCCTGACAGGTTGCACAGGCTCTGCTTGGAAACAGTGGGTTGGGTTTGCCTTTGCTGCTCTGGGGGGACAGAGTGTCTGTCAGGGCCCTTCTTGCCTTACAGCTCTGTGAGACCTGGAGCTAAAATCCTTCACTTGTCTGTGTGTCTGTCTGTGTCAGTGTGGCTCAGACTCTCCTGCTGCTCCTCCTCCTCCTCCTCCTCCCTGACCATCTCCCCTTGGCCTCTCCTCCTCTCTCTTCCCCCTCCTCCCAGGTGCTTTTCTCAGGACCTTGTGTAAAATACCGTGGTCTAAAAAGCTTGAGTGAGTTGTGAAAAGCTTTTTATTACCTGCCAGAAGTCACTTGTCTTTGCAACTCTTGCAAGCTCCTCTGGTTATTTTTACTTGCAGAGTGTTTTCTCCCCCATTCTTCAGCTGCTGGGCAAGATGGTGTTCATTTGGCTTCAGTTCTGACAAAAGATAAATGAGCTTTGGGCCCTCAGTGATTCACTCTGGCTGCCAGAGGGTTCCAAAATAGCAAACTATTTTTCATAACTGCAATGTGATATGAAGTGAGTTGCAGCAGGTGCTCCAACACACACCACAGCCGTGTGTGGAGCGGGGAATTCATTACAGCTCCCTCCTTTGTCCAGAAAGAGTCACCTTTTGGAGTGGCCAGTGCTCTGTCTCTGCCAGCTGGAGGAGTGCTGGGAAGGGACAGGGCTTGGGCTTGTGCAGCAAGTCCATATTGCAATGGAAGTGTGAGGTTAATTCGTTCATCTCGTGACGAATCCTTCTCGTTGGGCAGATTCATCATTCCCTTTCCCATCCGCTGGAATTTGATTTGCTGCCTCTCTCAGGGATGCAGACAGCATGGATCTGTGGGGTTTAGGCCTTTATCTTATTTGTGATTGCATTTCAATGTCTTTCACATTATAGATTTGCTGCAGGTAGAGCTTTTAATTGCAGTTTGTGGGGGAAAAAATCCAATTTTTAGTAGTTGACAGTGTGCTCTTGATAGAAAATTTCCCTCCTTGGACCCCCAGTGAGGAAATCAAGTGTGCCAGATAAGCTGATGGCTTAATGTCTCCTTCAGGTTTTGTTTAAGATCATAGAAAATAAATGCCCAGAAGTGTCAGAGCCATGAAAACTTCTGGGTAAGCCCAGAGAGGGGTTTGCAGGAATGGGCTGTCCTAAAGGCCAAGCCCAGACCCTGCACCTGCATTCCCACTGACATAAACAGAATGGAACCACCTCAGGTCCTGCAGAATCAGCTCCTGAAGAATTTATGCCTGTATAATTGCTCAGACATGGAAAATGTAATAAATATTAATGTTGTTCTCAAGGAACAGTTTCCAAAGAAGAAATGCGCAGATAAATTTAAACTTATGCATATTTTAATCCATAAAATATAGATTTTTCTTAAAGTGCTGGAGTATTTCAAGCTTACAGATAGCCAGTATTCTATACAAATGTTTTCACACTGAGCAAGATTTCTGTGGCCATGTATTGTGTGTGGAGGTCCAGCACATGTTTAAAAGCACATTTAACCAAAGCACACCTTTTTTCCCTGGTTTATGCAGCTCCCAAGTCAGTAAAAGCTGGCAGTGACACAGAGGCCCCTCTCCTGTTTCAAACACCAGCACTGCAGCTCCTCTGGTGGTTTGTGGTTGTGCCTCTGCTGCCCAGCAGCAAATCAGGGATCCCAAGGACTTGGCCAGAAGTCACCTCTCAGCACCTCAATAAAAGCATCCCCTGGGATGCAGCAGCACCTGGAATGGGTGGGTGCCCCTCTGCCCCTGGGCTGGGTGCCCAGGGCAGGCTTTGTGCCTTCTGCAGCATTTGCAGCAGGATTTTGCCCTGCAGAATTCCATCTCAGTGTGTTTTGCTGCTGAAAAGAAGAGGTTCCAGATTAAGTGCAGGGAAATGGAGCATTGGGCAAAGTGTTTGTAATATTTGCTGCCATCCTTCACCTCCCATGGAGACAAGAAAGAAAGCTCTGGTACACAGACATCACTACTACCCTTTCGGGTAAAAGCAGCACAGCCAACCCTCCTAAAGCCCCCAAAACCCAAAAGCAAAGCCAGGAGAAAAGACTTGATTTCCATGTTATGATTAATACAAACCACATTTTCAAAGCCTGCTGGAAAGGGGTGGCCACGACTAATGCCTTCAGGCTTCTCTCAAAATAAAATAAAGCTAAAGGAAGAAGGGGTTAGAAAAGCAGGAGAGCCAAACAATGATATTCCTGAAGTGATTTGGGGCACTGTGTTCATTCCATGTGCTGGAGTTTCTCTCAGCAGCACAGACAGTTACTCACTGCCTGTGTTGGTGCTGTGTTTGTCCTCTCCTTTCCCTCACTGTGCTCCCCCTGAGACTCCCAGGGTAGGATTTGGCCTTTGGTAGATAAGAGAGAGAAGGAGAGAACAATAAAATCAATCTTTGGTTTCCCATTTTCCAGTTTGTCCCTGTATCTGGATATTTGGAGAACAATCATCAGCTTCCAACCAGTACAAGAGTTTGGGTTCTCGAGTCATGAACAGACCTTGGCTTTTGTGGAAATGCTGTTCTTAACTAATTCCACAGAGAACAGAATGGTGAGCTCATCTTTTGACTCGGAATTCTCAAGCTAACTGCTCTCCAGGTCTCCCCCAGCACTCTCTTTGCATCTCATCTCGAGTGGAGAGCCGCAGATTTCACACGATGCCCAGAAGTGTTTTGACAGATGAGATCTGGCAAATTCTTTCTGCGCCCATTTGCAATGTTAATTAGAACAGGAAAAAAAAAATAATTAAAAAAAAAAAACAAACTCAAAACTTCAGCTTCTGTGCTGAAGCAACAAGTTGGAATTCCAGCAGAGCAGTTGGTGGGTACAGACAGGCTGGAAGGAGGGGCATTGCCCCAGGTCCTGAGGCACCAGTGCCCAACAGGTCTCACTCACCTGGCACTGGGGCACATGTGGCACTGAGGGGGGAGGGTTTTAAATGAATTTCTGCCTGGCAGCTCCCTGTGCTGTACAAGTGGATAGATAAGAAGTGCCTTGTAGCATTTTGTACCGTAGCACAGGCAAAAAGCAGGAATAAAAGAATATTAGAATATTCAACTCTTAAAGCATTTATTCATTTGGGTATTCATGAATACAGAATTAGAGATGCTCAGGTGCTTGTTCTCTGACACAGATATATCTGTTATGTGGTGTTTTACTTCCACAGTGATTTTTAAAAATATTATAGGCATATATGCATTTGATGCAAGCTAAAAAAATAACCAAAGCAAAATGTGTGGGTGTTTTCTTTTCCTTTTTTTTTTCTTTTTTTGGCATTGACAGTTAAACCCAAGGCTGAAATGTCATTACATGGATCACATTCCCATTTGCAAGACCAGATGTAGGATGTTGTGTCTGTAACTTGTTTTAGATGACTTAAAATGCTTTAAATTGCCAATATTAGAAAAGAACTCCTTGCAAGCAACCTGTAGAACAAAAATTATTATAAACCCCATTGATTTCAGATTTTTGATCTCTTTTCATGAAGTTTTAAGAAAACCAACATGACCTTTCAAGTAATAATTATTGCAGCTTTGTGCTGTTACACTTCTCTTACATTCCAGTGTTGTTTGGTATTTTAAGACTGACAGAGGGTTTGTTATCCTGCTCCTGAACAGACATTGCTGTGTTGGAGTGATTTGAGGGGCTGAATTCCCACCAGAGAGTTCCAGCAGCTCAGATCTCTCCTCTCACTGTGCCATGTCTTACTGAAGCCCAACATCTGCTGAGCCCCAAGTTTTGTGTTTTCAGGGAAAGAAAAAAGGACAGGAGTCATGACCATTGGCATAGCCATGATTGGCTGGAAAACTTCCTGGCAAAGATGTGTGGTAAGGTTTGTTTTTGTGTTTCTTTGTGCTCAGACTGAGGGGCAATATCGATCAATTCTAACATTGATAAGGCCATAAAGCAGCACCACTAAACTGGCACTGCAAGGGGGTGGGGAGGCACATGAGGCACAAGAATTGGAACTGTGGGAATTAGTTTTTCAGGAAATAAGGAGTTTCTGACCCAATAAATTCATCCCAGGTTTCCCAAGTCGGTGGTTTTCCAGCTGTTGTCCCTCCTGTGTGTTCACCCAGAAGATGAAGCAGTTCTGCAGTGCCTGAAAGGGTCTGACACAGGAACTGGGATCATTCCCTGATACTTTCCTCCTGTTTCTGGGGAGAGAGGGAGCCCTGCTCTGACCCCCCATCCAAGCAAGGAAATGTCTCTGTGTATAAATCACTTGTCTCTTCTCTTTTTTTTTTTTACATTAGGTTGGTGCTTTCCATTCAAGGATTTGATGCTTCACATGTGTGTAAAAGAAAAAGCGTCAGAAACTTTGTGTGTGCCCTTTGCTGGCTCGGGATCCCTGATCCTTGGGGTGCTCATTTCCAAGGAGAAATGGGAAAGGGACTCCAGAGAGCACCTTCTTCTCCTGCTCTGGGAGGGGTGCAGACATGTGGGTCTCTGGGAAATGAGTCTTTTTAAAGGATCAATCCTTTGGTCAGCACATTTTGTACTACTGAGCAAACTCCCAAGGCAATGCCATGTCATGTCTGTGAATGTCTTGGTACAGAGTCTGCATTTGGGGGTTGAAAGGCAGTTTTTTGTCACTGAATCCTTGTTAGCAGCACTGGCCTCAGCTTCCCACCTGTTTGCCTGCACTCTGGCAGAGGAACATATATCATAGTCTTATTTATTATTTGAAAGTAAGAGCTGCATCATTTTCTGCACCCAGTTGTGTTCTTAGATTGGAAACAATGCCACCTGCAGCTCTAAATACCCTCCTTTCTCATTATAACAACCTCCTCAAACCCCAGTCATTTTAGGTGTTATCAAAAGATGTTATTCTGGAGGTGCCTGCTGCAGGTAAGGTTGTGTCAGCATTTTTATTTTAAAGACCTGTTTCTCAGGCCCATAAACAGGCTGTAAAAACTTAGGTGAGAGAGACACTTTTATGGAGGAAAAATTTGAATTGTTGGTGAAATCTGAGGTTAAAGCAACTCTGTCAAGTATTTCCAAACTGTCTATCAACAGGAAGGTCTCTTATCAATTGTTGTAAATATAATTTAATGTCGAAATTCAGAGGATGTTGATGTTAAACAGTCTCCTGCACTGCTGGAAATAAAACAACAGAGTGGTGTTCAGACTGTCTGAGCTGACTTTTGCCTCCCACAAGGACAGGTGTGGTAAGAAGACACAGAGGAAGAAGAACAAATCTGGGAGAGGGATAAAGCAGGTCTGTCAGATGTTTCCCAGGCTTTATTTCTGTGAATCACACTGGAAAGGGATGCAATTTAAACCTGTACTGATTGGGTGGCTTCCACTCTGGTTTGAACTGAACACCAGACAAAAGAATTGGCATTTAACTCAAACAAGAAAGGTGTTTGATGAGCAAAAAGGCCACCACAAAGCATTTAACTCCTTTCCAGGAGCCTTGCAGGCAATTGTCCTGTAGCCACAGCAGTGGCAGACAAGGCTGAGCTCTGCAGGTGTGTGTTTGCTGCAAGCACAGACCCCGAGGAGCTGCAGATGAGCTTCACTCCACTTGATTTTCAGAACTAAGTCCCAACCCCCCCTGTTCAGGGTGCTCTGGCACCCTGGTTGTTGCTAATATGTGTGATCTGACAGACTTGGGGCTGAACCTCCTTCAGGTCTTCTGAAGTGCTGCCCTGAGGAGCTTTCACTGCTCACTGAGTGAGGGGTTCCTGCTGCCAAACATGGATTCCTCAATCCTCGTTTTTTCCACGAATTCCATGGCCATGCCCACATTTCTGTGCTTGACAGGGTAGTCTGTGGCACAGGCTGCTTTTCTGCAGCACCACTGGGGATATTCAGAGTCTGTTCCTGGGGCCCTCCTCTATTATTGACATCTGTCTCTGCCCACAGTGCAGTGAAGCCCCTTGGAGGGGATGTCCTGCACCTGGAGCCAAAATGCTGAGGAGCAGCAGGTCCAGTCTGGGCTGTTGCTCTGCCAGCCCTTTCCTGTTGGCTCTCCTGCCATTTTGAAGATTGCACCTTCAGTCAGAAGCTGCTGTCCCGCTGCTTGAACTGAAGATGCTTTTGTTCAAAGCCTCCAGAGCTATTTCTGGAGGGCAGCAAGGGGCTGTGCATTCTCAGAGAAGCTTTTGCTCATGAAAGACTCCCCCCAGCAGCTCTGATGTCCTGTCTCAGGAAGAGGGCTGTCTTTTCAGGCTTTTCTGCCTCATCAATCTGCATTGTCTAACCTGCTGCACCCAGACCTGAGCTCCCAACGTCTTCCAAAAAGTGAATGGAAGGATGAGGCCACTGTTTATCCTGTCAACTCTACTTTGTAAAGGGCAATTAGACAACAAACCAATTAGTTTTGGAAATATATTGAATACATTTGTGATGTAGTTCTATTGACAAGCACATCTCCAGTGTCAGAGAGCAAGAGTTGCCCCCGTTGTATGTTTTGAATACGATTTGGGTGTTACAAAAAAGCTTTTATGCAATTCATTTTGTGTGTTCACAGGAGTTTCAGCAGATTAAAACACCATCTTTGGCTTGCAGAATGATCCCATTCAAATGAAAGTGTTGTTGCTCAAGAATAGGTGGTGTGGCAAAGGCAATATTACTTTTGGCTTTGTATTAAAGTCATCTCCAGAGCACGAGCACACCCTAATATGAACATCCATCCTGAGCTTCCTTTCTCTGTACATTTTAGTGAGAAATCTGAGATACAGGCACTGCAGAGAGGGATATACTGCAGAGGAATATAATGCCAGCCCTCAGCCCTCAGCTACAGCAGCTATACTTAACCTCCAATACAAAGGAAATTGCAGAGGCCAGTGAATTAGAGATCACTACGGGTCAAAGAGAAATTGCTTTAATATCATGATGGTTCTCTTTGTTCTCAACAGATGATATATTAAAATAAGAACCAGAAAGACTGCTGTGAACTGGTTTCCAGCCACGAAATGCTCTTCTGTGG
Source organism: Hafferia zeledoni (assembly GCA_035583235.1). NCBI lineage: Eukaryota > Metazoa > Chordata > Aves > Passeriformes > Thamnophilidae > Hafferia > Hafferia zeledoni. The sequence continues at coordinate 16,747,320 of JAWWEV010000018.1, read as the reverse complement.
AATCCCATCATTATGCCTGTTAGAAATAGTGGGTTTTTCTCAGCTGCAGTGGCTGATGGTTCATGGTTTTACCCTTGGAGTACAAGAGATATCTTCAAAATGTCTGAGTGCCCAGTGGGAGGGCTGGGCTTATCCCAGGGCTGCTGGGGGAGTTGTTTTGATTGCTTGTCTGACATAAGGCAGAACAGAGGGAAAGGCCTTGCAGAAGATTCCCAAGGATCTGGGCCCTGTCCCATTGTTCCACTAATGACCTAATATGTGAAAATCTGGACCCCAGAGACATCTGTGCTCTCTGGGTCTCTCTCTCCTCATTCTGTCTGGGCAGTGCCCCTGTCAAAAACAACCATGGTGTTTGTGCACTGTACTGGAAAAATCATACATGCTCCTCTAAAATTACTTTTCCATATTGAAAAGCTTTGTTTGCACCCAGACATTACAAGCTGTGAATATTCAGTTGAAAATTCTGCTGCCAGCTGCCAGCACAATGTGGTCCCCACATTATGGGACATGAACTCAGGTGTGCAACCTTTCTGGGAGCTCTCCGGGCTTCTTCAGGGCTTTCTTTGAGTGGGGCCTCTGTGAGTTGTGCTGTCAGTTCTGTGGCTGGCATGGATTATCAAGCACAGACAGACACACCACAGGCTGGGATTGCTGATCCTGGGAACTGTAGGAGTAACGAGCACATCAATAATCCTCTCAATCAAGGACATAACGAACCACTGTCGGGGTTTGCGACTGTGGGCACTGACTTGTGTCTTGAGAAAGCCTCATCTTCCAAAGCTGCTGAACCTGAAAGGACTGCTCTCTGTGTACAGATATGCTCTAGCTGCATGTACACCTGCCTGGTCTCTGGTGGCTTCTGAAAGTTGGGATGTAAAGGGCTTGCAAATTATTTAAAAGGATGGCATTGTGTTCCTGCACACTCCTTGGTAAACAACAAAACAGGAAACTGAGATATTGGTGAGATCTGTTCTCAATCCAATGCTCTTTTCATGCTGCATTCCCTTCCAAAGTCCAACAGGATCTTGTGAAATATTGGTCCTGAAATACTCTCCCTTAAGCTCAAAGCTACCCTACCAACAAACCTCCAGACGATTTAAAGTGGCACACAATGTGTCAAACACATGAACAGTGTAGTTTATTTTTGTGTGCCTTTCTTTTTTTATATCCCCTATCTTCCGTTAAGGCTTTCTATTCCTGAGGAAATATTTTTTACCATCCATGCCTCTGTACTGCAGGAAGTACAATGATGTTTTCCTGATTAGCTGTAGGTTGTTGTGATTAGTTAAGCTCAGTGGGAAGTGTGTTAGAAAACACAGACTGGACACACATGGATGTGCTTATGCTGCTCTGCCTTCAGCTGGACTCTCACACACTCTGTCCTTGTCTTTCTGCCTTCCTCCTCTTCTCAGTGAGTGTTAGATTGTGTGAGCAGATTCTCTGAATTCAAGGGGAAGTGCTATTACACAGTATGCTGAGCAAGAAGCCAAAACTCTGCTCTGCTGCAGACCAGGCTCTGCTGATGTTTTGATCTCTTACTTCTTGCTGAGCTTCTAAAGGAAAAAGTGAAATATCTTTTTGGTAAAAACAAATATGCCTGGTAATTCAGGAGTCACTCTCCTGAGTTTATTTCCTGAGCCTGGTTTCAGATCAGCTTATGGTAAGTTGGACTGCAATATATGAGGCTGTGTGGTTTTGTTAGATAAGCTGAAGGGTTCTGAGGAAATGTCTTCTCCAGGGGTAAGGTCTGGTGCATCAGTGAGTGCTTTGTTTGCTGCCTCTGCTCAGACCATGCCCTGCAAGCTGCTTTCAGAAACAGAGAGTGCAACTGGATGATTTGTCTGGTGCAGCAGAGCAAACCCTTCCTCTCCATACAGGAATGTCACCTCTTGGATCCGTTTGTTTTCCCTTTCTCTCTTGGAACACACACTGTGGTGATGTTGACTTGCTTTGAGCAGTCCCACTGCAAAGCAGCTTTGCAAATGAAGCATCTCAGGCCTGCCTGCTTGCCTATAGAATTTTTTGCTTGCATTTTGCCATTGTGGGCCTTAAACTTGGTTCAAAAAGCCTTGTGTAGGAGTCAAGTTTATGCAGAATTGACCTTCTGCTGGGATCACACATGGAATGTTTGTGCAGTGCAAAGGCTGCTCTCCTTTCCACCTGTGCCACCCCTGACTTTGCCAGAGTTGCACAGGTGGGAGTGGGGACAGAGCCTGAAGCCCCTGGGGCTGCACAGCTGGGCCAAGACTGAGAGTGGCAGTGCCATTTGTGCCTCTGAGAGAGCAGGGACTTGAGTCCCTGAGCAGCTCCTGGGGTGCTCTGGGACAGGACAGTTCCTGGGGTGCTCCATACAGGGCTGTTCTGGAGTGCTCCATACAGGGCTGTTCCTGGGGTGCTCCATACAGGGCTGTTCCTGGGGTGCTCCATACAGGGCTGTTCCTGGAGTGCTCCATACAGGGCTGTTCTGGGGTGCTCCATACAGGGCTGTTCCTGGGGTGCTTCATACAGGGCTGTTCCTGGAGTGCTCCATACAGGGCTGTCCTGGGCTGTTCCTCTGGGACAGGACTGTGTGCAGTGGGATGTGACCCCAGGGATCAGAACCCCTGAGCCTCAGCCTGGGTGCACAGCACAGGAAGGATGAAAGGCAAGTGAAATCCTCCCCTGAGCAGAGATGAGACTGAAAATCCATGCAGAGATGATCTGTGGGGTAAGAAGGTACCATCTTCACAGTGTCACATCTCAAGGGGAGAACTGCACGTTAAGGATCTTAAAAGCTGCAGGAAAACACCACCTGGATATGTAACAAACTGACAGGTTTATTCTGGGTTGACAGCATTTTGGATATAGAATCTTCCTCAGTCTGTCTTTTTGATGTTTTCTTTTATCATTCTCCCATAGCTTTCCTGGTAATCTGGGCAAATCTGTAGGAAGGTCCTTGTTTGGTTGTATTGGATTTTTTTTTTCCTCTCAAATGCAGAAAGTTCTAATACTTTTTGTAGTTGGATTTAAAGATGTTTTTGATTCAATTCTTCAGCAGTAAAAATACATTTTTACAGCCGTGGGCAAAGTAAAAATTTCTGATGTATTTCTGATCATTTTTCTTCTTGGATACATTAATTGAGGTGGCCTCATCCTGCCCTGGTGTGGAACTCATGAGCTGGTGGCTTGTCTGGTGTGAGATGGCAGAGGAAAGGCAATGCAGGAGATGGTCCTAATGATGGGCTGCCAAGTAAGTCTACTTGACAGTGATTGACACAGAATCAAGTGTGGATAATTCATTATCCCAAAGCAGAAATAAAATAAAAAGTGTTGAAGGCTTTCTTGGGGAAAAAAGTGTTCTAACTCAGAGATTTGTCTCTCTGTCCCCTTTTTCTCATATCTCCTCAGCTGTAGTCTCAGAACAGCAAGCAGCAAAAAAATGAGGAGTTTCTGGATGTTTCCCTGCTTTGTGGAGTTTTTCTCTTTACATTTGCTTTACTTTCCCCATAATTTGTGCCTTATCCAAGCCCTTGCTTCTGGAGTGTCTGTGGTTAGCTACCCTGATTTGCTGTGAATGGAAGCAGGCTGCAATCCAGCTTGAGTTGGGGTAAGAAGAGAGAGAGGAACCCCAGAGCTGCCTGTCCCCCTCCGAGACAAGCCAAGGAGAAGCAGTTGGTGCTCTTGCTGCAGCTCCAGGGCTGGGCTGTGCACCTGAGCAGCTGGCAGAGGTGGCAGGAGCAGGAGGGGGGACCATCCCCTGCTCAGCAGTGGCTGAGATGCAGATGTTGTTGCTGAGGCTCTGAGTCTTTCCACCACTGCTCTGTTTTGATGCCGTGAGAGCCCTCCCAAAGCAGGACTCTGAGCCAGGTTAGTGTAGGGTAAGATAAAAAGTGAAGTCCTTTAATAACAGGCCTAGGGCCCACAGAATACATGATGACATGCACGTGTCCCAGCTCTTGTTTCCATGGCTTTTATAATATGATCCTTCCAATTATTACTTTACACATTTCTCAGTCCAGCCCCAGTCCCACCCCTGGACCAACCCCCCTGGAATTGAGGTTGGGGTTGTCAAGACCCTCTGTCTTCATCCACCTCCTCTTCTTCAGCTCATAAAGGTCTTTTGGACACTTTCCAGTGTTCTGGGTCACTCTGCTTTGTGTTTATGTTTCCCTCTGATATCCTCCAATCTTGTACCTTGAGAAAGAGACTAAATATATATATATATAATATATTATATTATATATTATATATGTAATATATAATATATTATATATATTATATATATTATATAAAA
>JAWWEV010000018.1:16730106-16740246 GCA_035583235.1 Hafferia zeledoni | reverse complement strand
TGTGTGTGTGTGTCTCTGTGTGTCTGTGTGTGTCTGTCTGTGTGTCTGTGTGTGTGTGTGTGTCTGTGTGTGTGTGTGTCTGTGTGTGTGTCTGTCTCTGTGTCTGTGTGTCTGTCTCTGTGTCTGTGTGTGTGTGTCTGTCTCTGTGTCTGTGTGTGTGTGTGTGTGTGTGTGTGTGTGTCTGTCTTTCTGTCTGTGTGTCTGTGTGTATGTCTGTGTGTGTGTGTCTCTGTGTGTCTGTGTGTCTGTGTGTCTGTGTGTCTGTCTGTGTGTGCAGGCAGGAGAGGGGAAGCTCAGTTGGCAATTTTAAGTATCAAAATTAATTTTGTGGCCTCTGAAATATTTCTGTTATTTTCTTGGCTAGATGAGCTTTGTGGAGGATAATGAGCTCATCAAGTCAGCTAGACCTGGCATTAAATGGTCTCCCAGGTGTGGCAGTTCAGGCTCAAATAATTCCTCATGTCCGTTCCTACAATTGCCCTTCAATTCTCTCCTTCCTCTCCCTGCTTTGTGTTCACCTTCAGCTCCCAAGTTTTCATCTTAACAATGCTTTTCCCACTTGTCAAACACAAACATTTCCCTTCCATCTGCTGTGCCCAGTGGCATTCCTGCCCCCTCAGAAGCATCTCCAGGAATTCCCACGGCATCTGCCTGCATGTCCCAGGACATTTCTTGGGTACAGCTCAGCTCTGTACAGCTCCACCCCAAGGAGCATTCTCCTCACCTGAAGTGTGATGGCTCTTTCCATGCAAAGCTTGGCTCTCAAGCTCTAGAAAGTGTTTTAAGCCATGTCTTTTAAGATTATCCCTCTGTCTTCCCTCCCATAAGCTTTAGCTGAGTGCTATCCAGATGCCTTGTAGGATATTCAGGCAGAATTCAAAGCCAGAGCACTGGCATTGAAAGTCGTGCTGTGTGAAGCCAGACAGTCAAGTTTTGTGTCCTGAGCAGGTAGGACACATTCATTTGTGAGTAATGCCTCATTCACTGCAGAAGTCAGAGCTGCTCATGTGTCCTGGGCAGTGCCTGCAAAGGGCTCTGCCCTGTACATCTGGATCCCCAGACCCGTTCAGTCAGTCAGGAAACACTTCGTGGTGCAGCCTTTCACTCCAACACAGCTACAGAATGAGTAATGGTCAGCAATTTGCTGCACAGAGGGAATAGGAGCAGCAAATGGGTTATTAGCACTGCAGCACCTGCAGTTTGTGTGCACTGAGTGGACAAAAACTGTGTGCTTAGCATATAGTTTAGAAGTGCTTGATACTAAAGCTGGTAATTCTGGAGCTGGAGCTGGTCTAGGTTAGATCACTGCCAGGAAAGGCTCTTTAGGGAGTGGCTGCTGTCCTGCTTGTGTGGTTCTTTCCCCCTATTTAGCAGACACAACCTCCACCTCCAAAAAAAGAAAAAGAAAATAAAAATTCACTGTGTTGGATTTCAGAGGGCTGCATTTGTTTGCTGTGTAAGTGGGTAGCAGGCCCAGGAGTGCCTGGCTGTGGGCACTGCTGCTGCATGAGCACCGGGCTCTGTACCTTAAACCAGACTCTGATACGCCCTTCATTACTAAATAAACACAATACAGTGAGCACTACAGCAATAAATTCTCAGTGTCCCTAAAGCAACCATTGTAAAACCAACAAACCTGGCATTCAGGTTCATTTAAAAAAGAGCAACTTAGACAGGAGAGCACATTCCCACCCTGCCTGGGACCAGCACTGAGGGCTGGGGGGACACAGTAAAGGTGTTGCAGCTTTGTGGCCCCTGCTCAGGTGGAACAGGCTTTGCTTAGTTGGGTCTGTAAGGTTGGCTTTGTTGGGGTTTTGCTCTGAAAGTGATAGAAAGAATAAAGTTTAGTATTAACTGTGATTATCATAATAATTTAACTTTATTGGGATTTATCTCAGTAAATAATGCTGTTCTAGGAAGACAGGGAACGGGGGACACCAAAGAAGAGCAATGAAAATATCTCATGTGTTCCACCTTAAATTTCCGGTAGGGACTCTACTGCAATTCTGCATCCCCAGAGGTCTTGTTCTTTAAATATTTAAACAATAAAAATTACTAAAGCTCTGAGAATGATGTCTCATGATATTCAGTGACCTGAAGATAAGCTGTATCAGCCCTCAAGAAGGTAAAGAAAAGACTTGCATGTAGAAGGTGAAATACAGTCTCACTAAAGCTCTTTATGTGAAATCACCCTTAAATTTTCTTATGCTAGGAAATGTTATCCGACAGGCCAGGTCTGGAAAATGCCTGTTGTCTTAACTAATTAAGATACATCTTTGACAGAATGGATATCATATCATCTGAGCAAATTGTACACAAGCTAATGATTTGATTTTTTCCCAGCAAAACTAACTGTGTTGTGCAAAAAAAAAAAGACCTGTCACAGGAAAATACCAACAGAGCAGAGGAGCTGGAAATGGGTTGGAGTGCGTTTTGAGGCTCACAAGGAGCTTCTGTGTCTGGCTGACTACATGGACAAAGCTCAGCCCAGGAGAATATAGTCTGTTTGTACATTTTTGCACATGGCAGAAGTAATTGGTGCTGTCCTCTTCATGTAAGAAGAATGTAGAACATGGCAGTGTTTTAACCTAAAAGCACTTGCCATCGTATTCTCTTGCAGTCAGATCTCTCTGTGCTTTCAGTTTTGACAAAGGAAAGGAAAATTGTATTAGAAAACATTCTGTGTGTTTGAAATAGCTGGTGTATTTTAAAATCACACATTTCAGGACATGTTTTAGGACCTTGAGATGGCAATCATGCTTCAAAAACGTGGTGGGAATGGGAGCAAACAGCAGGGAGAGGTAGCAGAGGCTGGGGAACCTCTAAATTGTCCATGATGCAAATTTGATGCCTGTTCTTACAGAGAAATAACTGAGAAGCACCACAGGGCACCCTGCCATGTGTGGGGAGGAGCACCAGTGTGCCAGGTGGCTGAAAAGTTGGTTGTCTCTGCTTTCCACACTTCAGCTGGTGGATGGCACAGGATCACTCTCTACAACTACCTGAAAGGATGTTGTAGCCAGGTGGGGATTGGTCTCTTCTCTCAGGCAACCAACAGCAGGACAAGAGGGCACAGCTTAAGCTCTGCCAGGGGAGGCTTAGGTTGGATATCAGGAAGAAATTCTTTACAGAGAGCATGCCCAGGCATTGGAATGGGCTGCCCAGAGAGGGGGTGGATTCTCCATCCCTGGGGGTTTGTAAGGTGAGACTGGACGTGGCACTGAGTGCCATGATCTGGTAATCAAAGAGGGGTTGGATCAAGGGTTGGACTTGATGATCTCAGAGGTCTCTTCCAACCCAGCTGATTCTATGATTCTACGACAGTCATGGTGTTACAGTCCCTTCCTGGGTGGCACTGGGGCATGGGAGGGGGGTGTGCTTATTCTTTAAGCAACAACAAAAGCCTTGAGAGAACAGAGCAAAACACCTTGGGTTTAAAAGTGTCCCAGCAATTAGGCCCTGAAGTAATTAGGCCCAGCAGCACTTGCTCTGAGACACACCTTGCCTGGAGAAGAGCCCACCCTGGTACCACTCTGGCACTCCGTGCATTCAACCCTGCAGATCAGCTGCCAGAGGAGACTTTCTGCTTCTGCTCTTTCTTTGGAAATTGCTATTTCAACTGTCCTGTTTTGAAGATTAAGGAAATGGATTTGCTCAATCAAAATAGTTTTCCTGCTGGAAAATAATGGCAGCTTGAGTCATGTAATATCATAATGGGGGTTTGTCATATCATGATTTCAAAATTACATGTTTTCAATCAACAGCTTGCTGGAAATTGGAAAAGTAATTACTCACCTGTTAGGCAGGAAAGTAAGGGCTGACAGTCCTTGGTGGGGGGGAGGAGAAACCAGCTGCCTAGTTGAGAGGTTCTAGCATTCCTCTGCTTTAATACTCTGAATTAGGATCCTTGTGGCACCCTGGTCTTGGCTGTGTTGGCACTGAGAGTCTTCCTGCACAGTTTCCCTACTCCTGGAATGAGTTGCCTCAGCCCTGGGTGCTTGGTGGGATCCAAACTCAGGCCCATCTGTGAGGAGAGTCCCACATGGCTTTGTGCACTTTGGTTGGTGGGTTTTTTTATTCCCTGTGTTTCTTCAGTGAAGCTGAAATTTTCTTTCCAGCTACACCTGGTTTTTAACCCTTCCTTCATCACCAAGGTGAGCAGATGGTGATTTGCATTTCCCAGGGGACCAGAAGCAGCAAAGGCTACACTGGAGGTGCTCAGTTCTCCCTCAGCATCCCTCCCCTGGCCATGCAATGCACATTTCTGGGAACCCAAACCAGCTGCAGACAGGCATTTCTTTAAGGTTTGTGGTTTACTAACCCAGGTTTCAACCACTACACTCTCTGAATGCAACAACTGGTGTTGTCACTGCTCACAGCCTGATCCCACACGAGCCCGTGTTGCTTTGCACAATAAACCCCACCACATGTTCAATTCTACAAAAAGGGCTTGTCTAAAAGGGTGGTGTGAATCTCCTTGAAATATAAATTAAATTTTTATCCCCCTCCTTCCTGTATTACAGATTTGTCATGTTAAGCCTCCTTTGTGTGGTTGGTGCCACAGCCCAGCACAACACACTGTGCAAATGGGCTTTGTCAGGTCGCATCAGTCACAACAAACGCTGCTGCCTTCTGGCCCTGCCCTGCCCTGACCACCCTGGGCCCTCCTCTCCTGCCCACCCTGGGCCCTCCTGCTCCCTCTGCTCAGAGGAATCCCCTTTTTCACTCTCATTCTGTCTGCTATGAATGGTTGGGAGTCAGCAAAACCAGTTTGGTTTCCATCCAGCTGAGGAGAGCAGAGCAGAGCAGAGCAGAGAGGCTCTCCAGCCCTTCACTGGGACACAAAGGGGTTTGCAGGAAGCTGGGAAAGCTGGGTGAATCTTAGAAAGCACACCCAAACAGGTCTGATTGGTGAGGAACAGCAGAAGGAGCTGAAGGCAGAGAAGGTACTCAGGGAACAGAATCGTTCTGCCCTTGGGACAAGGGTGCTGGAGCCACGTAACTGTGCCATGAAGGTGCTGAACCTGCACCTCTTCTCAGGAATAATCTTCCTGCCCCACCCTGTCCTCTCCCTGGGTTCTCATCCACCTCACCAGTTGACCTGAACCATCTCTCTCTTAACTCCACCATGTGTACCAAGAAGCCATGTCAGAGTGCAGTGTTTTGCTGCTTTCTCTCAAGTTGTCATCAAAGGCCACTTGGGAGCCCTGGGAGGAATAATCCACCCAATGTACACTTTTTTTGGACAGGATGTTTCCAGCTGCTGCCTGTTATTCATCCAGGAACTGCAATTTCTCTGCCTGCTTGTTGTGGGGGGAAATGTGGGAGTGGGGCAGTTGCAGGACGTGGTTGTGGCTGGCTGAGCCCACGGAGACCTGCAGAGAATGGTGTCCAAAACTTCTGCACCCTTGTCTGTGCTACAACTGCTTTCAGTGGAAAAGCTGGAGAGGTGAAAGGACATTTCCAGTGGTCAGCAGCCTCTCTGTTTGGAACTGCTGCACTTCTGTTGACTTGGCATTCCCCTGGTCCTGCCCCTTTGTGAGAGTAACAAAGCCAGCAGATCTCAGAAGACCAGCACCTGTGTGGCAATGGCCAGTCTCACAGTCTGGGCAGGACAGGAGTGGTTTCAGACCTCCAGTTTTGGCCTAACAATTTACTGGAGAGTTGTATCTGCAGGGAAATGGGGCTGTTTCTGCTGGGCTGGGTCCTGTCATGCTGGGCTGCTCTGCAGCAATGACAGTGTGATCTGGAGGGGAGCAGTACAGGAACTATCTGAGTGCCCCTTTCAGCTGCTTTAGTTATTCAGTGTAAGCTTCTCAGAACACTTTGCAATGAAACAAATGAGAAATTTATATAATTACTTTTCCCCATTTTTGTTTGTCAGTCTGTTTAATTTTTGCACAGTCTCCTTTATTTCCCCCCCTTCCATTTGAAATCCCTCAATGTCATGGATGGCTACCTAAGTAAAACACTCATCCCCTATGGGATCACATGTCCTCTTGATTCAAAATTTCATCCTTTTGAAAAACCTTTAAAAACGTGGTTGTTAAAAGATGGATAATCAAGGGAAGCAATGAAGTAGTCCCCTAAGAGAAAACACACTTCAATTCATAAAATATTCCCTGCAGATGTCTTAGAAAATGTTCCCTCTCCTTCTGCAATTCCCACCAGCAGGATGACATGCTTTGCATTGTAGATATTTTTCCTAAGTGTCAGGCAGAAGGACTCCTTGGAAACACCATCCTCTTTCATTTGCATGCTGTGAAGTTTAACCTGGGGGTTTCTTCTGGGGGCTTGTTCTGGGGGCATTCAGAGGCAGAGGTGGATCCAGAACACAGAGCTGTGCTCTGTGCTGTGTCAAACACCCGCGTGGAGTCCTTTTGTCTGAGCAGCTGCTTGAGAGACATGGGGTAAATCTCTGCAAGGAGGTGGAAAGGTGCTCACTTTGGGCTTTTTAACATGGACAACAAGGGTGTGCTCAGGGTGTCCCTGCAGGGTTTGGATGCACCAGTGTCTGACACTCTGGGTGTATTTGCTGCAAATGGTTTGAGAGCAGCACACAGGACACAGTGGCCTGAAATCCAAGGCTTCCTCACATCAGTTATCAAACTGAGCTTGATACATCTCTCAGCCTGAGATATTTAACAGACAAAAGCAAAATGAGCTCTGGCCACTCCAGAACCAGGAGCTTTGAACTTGGGTAGTTCTGGGAAGGTGCCTGTTTCACTGAGGACATGCTCCTTATCCAGTCTGTGAATGTTGCTCAAGGCCCAGTGCTGATATTGGAGGACCAGATTTGGCCCTGTCTTGCCTTTGTCACATAAAATACCTTTTCTGTCCAACACAGCACCACAAGCTGTTCCAAAGCTACCCAAGTCTCTATAATGCAAATTCTCAAAGAGGGAATGCTAAGACTGACTTTGGCCCTGAAAACTGCCAAGGTATTTTATTTTGCTCTGGACCTTCTCATATCAAAATGGCACAATGTAGTGCACTGAGAAGGTAATGATGGTTGGATTAAGTTAATTCTCTATTTCAATATTTAATTTACTTTAACTGTTTGCTTGAAATTTTCCTTACCAGCTGTGGCATAATTACCTATCAGGGTGTAAATCAGATGTTTATTAACCAGTGATGCTGCTCTTCCTGTCTCCTCCAGTATGACCCGATCCTGGGAGATGTTGAGGCTTTGGTTGCTTTGTTTTGGTTCGTTGTTTTTTTTTTTTTTTTTTTTCCAAATGCCTGGAGGGCCAATAGTCACGAGTGCTGTCATGTAAAACACCATCTGTGCTCCTGGCTGGGCTGGGCTTGTGTTCCACATTGCACATGCACCAGCAAGAGTTGACATTGTGCTCGTGTGTTGCTCCTCCATGGGGCTCTATGTGCAAGACATTTCCTTCAGGACTTCTCTAAAAGCAGTGTCTTGAATAAACAGAGCCAAAGGTATCAGTTTAACAAGATCTGAGCTAAATACTTCGGCCATGGACTTAATTACAGATCCTGAGCTGGTGACAATCCCCTAATGCCTGTTTGGAAGTGAGCACCAAGTATGTGATTTCAACCCAGTTAATTTATTTTACTGAAGGTAGTTGTAAGGTGGAGTGAATGAACTTTAAAAGCCACACTGACCAATATAATGAGAAACATTTACAAGCCTATCTAAAGTTGTTCAAAGCAATTCCTTAAAATCCAAGGGCTGGTTTCCTGTACATGTTGAGTTCCTGCAGCTTCCACAGCCTCACATCTGCCATAACTCTCAGTTAATGCTTTGGAGGCTCCTGTTGGCTACAGCACAAGCTGACAATTAGTTCACCTCCCATCAAATAAAATGGAGAGATTAAAGATAAACTTATATGTCACTCAAACCTGATGAGAACAAGAAGCATCTTGGAGAAACAGGTCCTGCTGAGATAAATGAAAAATGCTTAAACCAAAAGTTATCTAAAACATCTTCTGAAATTCTGGAATCCTGATGTTTTAGAGCAGGGTCCACTCTTGGTGTTAGAGACAAGATAGAAAAGAACCAGGACCAAACACACATTTGCCTCCCAGGATCAGTGTCCAGGAACGTAACTGAAAGAATTGAGTTTTTTCTTAATGTCTGAAGACTCACGTGAAGAAATGAAGGAGGTATTAGAGGTTCAGTTCAAAGGAAAGATAAGCTTGATCTTCCCCTGCCCATCACTCCCATTTAAAATGTTGTCTGTTAGTGCTGATTGTCTAATTCTGCCCCTCTGAGCTCTGTCTGTGTTTATCCCAGTCTGTTCTCTGATTTATCATTAGCTATCGATACCTTTTGTGTGGAGCTGCACATGGTGTGCCCAGGTGTCATCCCTGTGTGCTGATCCCTGTTCCAGAGCTGTGTCCCACGGGAGCTGGGATTGGTCTGTGTGTGGATTTTTGCCTGTCTGGGGCTGCAGAGGGAAGTTGGGGGGCATTGATAAGAAGTTGGAATGACATGAGCAACCTGAGCAAGGGCTGTTCACCAGGTGTGTGGGGCACTGGGGCTGAGTGGGACCTGCTGGGGATGAACTGGGGAGGGCAGATAATGCCAGCCAGAGTTACCTCATGCCTTTTCTCTGCCCCTTCTGCTGTCCCCTGATGTGGCACCTGTGATGGAGGAGGATTGTGCAGCCTCCACCCCCACCCTCTGCCCTGCCCTTCATGCCAGCCTGGCCTGGCATTGTCTGTCTGGCTCAGCCACTGCTCAGCAGAACCTTTGTCTCACCCACCAGGGCTGGGCCCAGCTACTGCCACTCATTCTGGCTGAAGGTATTTTCTGACAGATGCTTTAAGGAGAATTATGTATTTCATATCTGGGTTTGGTGAGAACCTTCCCTACTCTGGTGTCCTCCCTCCATTCTTTTTTATTTCCCCTTAGAAAGGGACTGTGTGGAGATGAAGTTCCTTGTGGGTGACCCTGCCCTGAGCTCTAAGGGGTTAGAAATTTGGTGTCCTAGATCCCTCTCTCTATATATGAATATATATATATATACACACTAACAATCTATACATATTTGTAAAAACAGAGAGAGAGAGACTTAGCATATCCAAGTCCAACTCCATGAACAAGCCACTAATTTTTATTTATAGCCTTGGGTGTATGTAGGTGCATATATAATTCCAGCTCACCAAAACTGAAATAGAGGGGTCTATTTATAGGCATGTGTACAGCGTGTTCATCTCCACGGAATCTCTGCATTGTTCCTCACCAAGACTGACAGCTGACAGCTCTGACCAACCTGACAAGGTGCTTTTGGATACATTTCCCAATATTTAAGACTAACAGCCCAAATCTCCACTTTTAAAGAAAGATGAAAATGGCAGATAATCAGGGTGAAAGTATTTACAAAAAACAAAACCAGCACTCCTTTAACCTGAACTTTCCTCTTCAGGCTAATAAGATCTGGATTGCAAACTTCAGAGCTTGAAAATTACCTTACCTGTTTTAAAAATTAATTGGCCCTGAATACAAAAAGCAGACACTCTTTACTGAGTGGAGGGTTGTTTGAAACACTGCTTGTTTTCAGTAGTTCCCTGTCTGGCTTGGTTTGGGGATTTACAAAGCAGAGCTGCTTCTGGTGGTCCTTTCTGTGAGTGTCACCTGGGGAGGAGAGAAACAGTCCTGAAGGAAGGGCTTTAGTGTCATTGTTATCTACCTGGTTTTATTTGTACTGCTGAGGAAATTGCTGGGCAGGCTGAAAATACTTTCTCCATCTCTCCACTCTGCTCTCCCTATCTCCTGGGGGAACCCTCAGTGTTTCACCTGGCTGCAAACAGAGATGACCATGAGATGGCTCATATTCCTGAGGAAAACCAGTGCCTGGGGGCTGGCAGCTCTGGAGAACAGGAGCCTGGAGTGGCAACACCCTCTCTGTGGGCAGGCAGGAGACTGAAGTGTTGGATGGCAACAAAAGTCTTGTGGGTCTCTGTTTACACTGACCGTGCCTGAGGACTAGTAACATTCTGACTGGTGACATTCTTGGGTTGCTGAGGTCCTTTGTGCTGTCCAACCTCACAGGAGATGATGCCTCTGCTCTGTAGAGCTTGCAAGCAAAAACAGAAAAAATTCTTTGCAGAGAGAGTGCTCAGGCATTGGAATGGGCTGCCCAGAGAGGGGGTGGGTTCCCCATCCCTGGA
>JAWWEV010000018.1:16706036-16718913 GCA_035583235.1 Hafferia zeledoni | reverse complement strand
ACAGCACTTGTGCTCCAGTCCCTTCTCCAGCCTCGTTGCTCTTCTCTGGCCCTGCTCCAGCCCCTCAATCTCTTTCCTCAACTGAGGGGCCCAGAACTGAACACAACACTCAACACATTTTGTAATGTAACTCCTTCTGTGGAGCAGCCTGAGTTGTGCTTTAGCTGAGCTGAAGGGAGTGTGTCTGTGTGAGAGAGATTGGTATGGCAGCAGTGCCTTAAACACAGAATGCTTCCCTCTATAGGCTAACCCAGGGGCTAATTTAAAAAAAAAAAGTATATATTATTCAGACAGCTATTGGCAAATGTTTTATTAAACATTCTAAGTGTAAATGCATCCTCACAAAACGACTCAAGTACACCATTTAGCCTTCCTATTATACAGTTGGTAAACAATAAATATTAATACAAAGCAATAATTTCCACAGGATATGGTACCTTGCTGTTAAATGTATTCCTCATGAGTTTTATTATTGCTATTAGTGACTTCTCTGGCAGAGAAGAAGCAGAACTGTGCAGTCTGGAGCAGGGACAGCACCAAGAAAAGGGCATCCTGAGCAAGCAAAAGGAGCTCCCACAGGTGTGGGTACAGCAGTGGTACTTTACTCATTTAGGATTTGGTGATCTCTCTGGATCAGTCTTTATATCCAGTGTTTGCTCACTGGAGCACAACTCTCCATACCTGTGTCCCCTCCCGCTGTGCATTCCCAAAATCAAGCTGGAATTCTCAGTTCTGGGGCTGTCCAACCTTCAGCAGTGTGAGCCCACCTTAACCTCTCGCTCCAGCTTCTCTCTTTGCCTCCACCTGAACTGGGGGAAGTCAAAGAACTCACACTTTGCTGCTTGCCCTGAAAATTTAGACTCTGTGGTGCAGATTTCTCAGACTCTTGTGTTTCTGGGAATCTGCTTGAATCTTCTTTTAACAATAACCATGTACCCTTCGAGCCTGCCCTCCATGTGCTGCCAACAGCAGGATGGCAAACACCCACTGCCAAGGGACATGAGCCTGTGCTGCTTGGGGACAGTTCTTTGAGCTGCAGAGCTTGTTCTGGATGCACAGTGGAAAAGGCCACACACCTAGTCTGGAAGGTGATGAAAAATTCCGGTCTGGGAGGTGTTTGGTGACTCCTGGAGCCATTACTCAAGGTGTTAGAGAGCCTCATTTTAAGGTTTTACCAATGCAGTGGACAGTGATTAATTCACAGAAGGTTTGTAATCCCACCTTAGAATAGTGTGCAATCCAACCTTAGAATATTTTGCAACACTTGTGCTGGCACTTTGGTGAGATAGATGAGCTTTTCATTTACTAAGAAAATCGAATGTGTATTTCCCTCAAATCTGAAAGGGAGGAAGTAGGACAGCATTAGTAGCTGATGGACAGCCAAAATTGCATTGATCATCTCTGCTGATGAATTGTTTGGACTGAATCCTGCCCCCATGTGAGGCAGAGAGAAAATCTGAATGCAGCAAATCTTGAATTTGGTCTCTGAAAAAAAAAATTATCATATTATAAAAAAAAAAATCTAGCAAGTCTGTTTTAAAAAACGTTAAAAATTTAGTGCATTGCTGATAGTGTTTCAGTCACTGATTTAGTGCAATCTGGATATCTCCTTTCTGTCTTTCCCAGTCATCATGAATATGCTTTTTTCATGTATGAGGTGAATGAAATATCCTCTGGAGAGGGCAAGTGGAGTACATGGAATATTGGGCTCGAGGTTATAGGCTGCCTGGGCCAGGAGATACACACAGATGTGCATCCATCCATCCATCCATCCATCCATCCATCCATCCATCCATCCATCCATCCATCCAGACACACAGACACACAGACACACATGCCAACCTCAAAGCAAGATGCTTCTTGCATTACAGTCTTGGCATCCTCTTTGTGTGGCTCAGCCCATAAATTCTGTTGTGTTTTCCTCTTCAAACACATCCTGGGTCATCTTGACAAGTTGTTCTGCTTGTTAGAGCAGCTAAAAATATTGGTAGCTGGGGCTGGAAGCTGTGCCTGCTTCCAGCCTGCCCCTGTCCCTCCTGCAGGGCCCTTGGGTGTCAGGCTGGGTGGGCAGGGCAGTGCCCCTGCAGCCAGAGGGGTGAAGGGGTGCCCACTGCAGCACTGGCACAGTTGGGCCACCCAAGGCTGTTTCAGGGATGTACAGAGGGATTAGGATCAGGCTGAGGAAAATAGATCATAATTGCCCTCGACCTCCTCACTGGGTCCTGAGACAAGGAATTCCTCAGTGCTTTTGTGGCTGCTTTTAGTGGGCTCAGCTGCCTTGGCCATAGGGTTGGCCTCAATTAAGGGAACAAAGTGCTCCCAGTTTGCCCACGCTGCTCTTGGCTGGGTCTGGCTGCTGTTTAGGGCTAGGAAAGATGGGGCAGCCTTTGGAAAACCCCAGCCCTGCAGGGCAAGAGTGCCCAGCAAGCCCTGGAGCACCTGCTGTGACAGTCAGAGATGCCCTGTGGGAAGGGACATGAACTCCAGCACAAAACACACATATCTACTCTTACCCCACTAGAAACAACCCATCAGAGTCCCCTTCCTCCTTTTCAGTTTGTGTCTTTACCATGAGAAATACCCACCTATTGGAATGGTCGTTAGTTACATCTTACCTAATTTTTTAGCAACTTCTTGCTTTGACATATTCAGCTAAATGAACAGGGGGAAACTTGCATTTGTTTACTTGTTCCGTTAGAGATAAAACACCTCTGTGCCTCAGCCTTTGAAATGCTGTGAGTGATGGGGTTTTGAAAGTGAATTTAGAAAATATTCTGAATTAAATATTTATGTTTAAGCTTTTACAAGGCAATCTGAATAAAGCCTTTGGGTTTTTTTCCACAACAAACTTAATTGTGCTTAGCCATATATGAGAGTTAGATAAAAAAAAAGCCTTGTTGTTTTTTGTGGCAACTTTAGGCCCTCCATAATCTTAGTGCTAAGGGATAAAATTAAGAGGGTTTTGCCCACGAATTACACTGAATTGTTCAGTGTGAGTGAGTCCAGAGAGTGCAAGTCTACTGATTGCAATCCCTGGTGATTCAAAATAGGTTGAATGCACAACATTCCCAGCAGTGCCCCAGTGCAGGGTGTGGGGTTGACTATTCCAGACTTCTCCTGGCTGAGAGGACATGGCAAGAGTGCAGGACACACCGAGCTCTGCAGAGGGAGGACAGGGCAGGAGCTGCAGAGAGAGCTGGGCAGGGCTGGACCCTCTGTCCTCAAAGAGCAGAGGCATGTGCTGGTTTGCAGGAGTGAGAAATCGGGGCTCAGAGGCTCCAAGAGCACATTCTGCTGGGAGCAGGAAAGGCTCCACTAGATGTCCTTCATGTTCACATAAATGACACCAGCAGATCTCACTGAAAGGGCTGAAAGGTGCTGGCAGGAGGAGGTGAGGGAGCACACCTGAGTGCCTGCATCTCTGAGCACCTCGGGGGGCCCTTCTGCATGGAATGAATTCCTTGTGGTGGCAAATGGATGCTCCACAATGGGACCTGTGTCCCTGGGGAATTGGTTTTCTTGCTTAAAACTACTCTTTAGCTTGCTGCAAACAAAAACTGCCACTTTTGAGGGGCTGGTTATGGATTCCATGTTTGTGTGTTTGTGGCTGATGGGTGTTTTTAATCCACTTTAGTTTATAATTTATTATTGCTTGTGTTGAGCATGGCCACTGGGAAGTCAGTGTGGGTGCAGGCCCAGACACAATCTGAGGTTGTGGGAAAGAAGGAAGGAGTTCAAGGCCACAGTTTGGATGAGGAATTTGCCATCTATGTCACTGAAGTAGATGATCTTTGCAATTATTAATACTGGTTAGTGGTTATTAATAATCTCTTCTTTGGGACACAACGAGATGGGCATATTGTTTGGACAGCTTGAGATCTCTGCTGTGTTCACAGACTGGGGAAGGGTTTGTTGCTGCGTGCAAAGCTGTAGGCAAAGAGGAGTCACATGGAATTGGTGCCATATATGCACTGAAAAACAAATTATGAGACCTTTCTTCTTGGTTCTCTGGCCAAGTTATGGAGCAGTTGGTGCTGAGTGTGCTGGTGGCACCCATGGGTGCCCTGGACAGAGCTGGTGAGGACACCTTTTTGGGTGCTCAGTTCATGGATGCTGTGCCAGTGCTCAGAGCATCAGTGGCAGGAGGGGCAGCTGGACCCAGCAGTGCCCAGGGAAGAGCAGCAACCCCTGGGAGGAGAAAACTCTGCCCCTGAGCTGCTGCTCTGGGCTGTGCTGGGCTTGCACTGGTTGCTTTCCACTGCAGGTCCAACTGAGCTTGGACAGACAGGAGGGGAGAAGGGCAGGAATGGGAAGGAAGGAGAAGTTAGAGGGGAGAAAGTGGAGATTGCTGAGGAATTTGTTGGGCAATGCCTGCTCAGTGTGCTGTTATTTCTGTCAGATGTTTAGTTTCTTGAAGCTTTTCCAGGTGTTTTAGTGCCATTTCTAAGCAGTGTGTGATCTCAGCAGCGACACTGGGTTTCTATTCAACTGACACAGAATCATAGAATGGATTGGGTTGGAAAAGACCTCCAAGATCATCAAGTCCAACCCTTGGTCCAACTCCAACTTTACCAGATCATGGCAATGTGCCTGTACAGAGTGTTATGTCACAAGATGGCAACAGAAGGTCCAGCTTTCAGAAAGTTCTTTTATGGTCAGAATTGACAAAATAAATGTCAATTAGCACATCTGTGTCCTGCAGCAAGCAGGGAGATCCCCAGCTGTCTGGAGAAAATGCAGTTTCAGCACTGAAGGAACAGGACTGGGAGTGCCCCTGTTCATGCTTTGGAATAATGCCTACCATGTCCTGCTCAGTTAAATTGCTTTCCATTCTATTTGTATGGAAAGTATTAAATGAACAACACAAAGTTTGATGATTCCTGGTGCTTAATTGCAGAAGAAATACAGGCAAATGCTTTTACAGTTTCTCACTTGGCTGATTTTGTCTTTTTTGATGGGGAAGGATGAAGAATTTTAGCAGCCCACACATGTTAACAGCGTGCACAGACCAAGGGATGTGTGATCCACCACTGAAGTGCAAGGGCAAAATCAGCATCACTGACACCATGGCAAAGGTGTGTGATGAATTACACCTTCTAAGAAAGCACTTTACACACACTGGCTTTTGAGTTCTTTATACTTTATGCCTGTTGGTATTTAAAAATGATTGATTAATGTGGCATTATCTGAGAAAACTGTGTCTGCACTGCTCCTCTCTTAAGTTACAGGAACAATATCTCAACTTAATGGAATGTGTGGCAAGAGGCAAAGCTGCTGTGGCCACATTGAACTGAAGGAAGCTGAAAAATAGCCATGAACTCCTGGCTGGTGTAAGACAGACCTGGGGAAGAGAAGGACAGGCTGGAGAAGATTAAAGGATGGGTATGGTAAAACAGGAATTCAAACAGATGTGGCAATTTGTTTTACAACAGAACCATAAAATGCCACTTGAAATGCTTCATTTGTATTCTGTGTCAATGTAATAGATGTAAATCTTTCAGATAGTTACTAAATATACATTTCTGTTGGCAAGTACAAAAAGCAGATGATCAATGGGAGAAACCAGCGGGGATTTCGTGTTGTCAGGACAGCACAACTGAACTTTCTGGGAGCTCTCACATGAGCCCTTCACTTTAGGCCATTCATTCAGCCTCCCTTTTTGACATTTCAGCACTTCACAGCATTTAAACATTTATTTAACATAAGTCATAGTGAGTGGTTAGTGACAGGTCTGCTGGTGACACTCCTTTGCTGACTGCTGAGAGGTCCCATCCACCTCCCAGGGAGAGGCTGCAGCTCCAAACAAGACCTTGTGCTGACTGATCTGCATCAGGAAGTGTCTCCCTCCCTGTGAATGTGGATGTTCTGCAATGGATCCACTCCTGGCATGAATAAGGGAAGCAAAGGGTAAGAGTAATTTCAGTTCAGAAAGGACTCGTCTGAAAACACAGGACAGATATCAACAGAGTTCTTGAGGTTGCACCTTTTCTTAGCAATAACCCTGCAAAAACAGAGTGTGACAATAGCACTGAATCTCACAGGGACTTGCCAAGTCCACCTGTGATTCTGCTCGAAGTTCTGTCTCCAAATAAATTCCAGAAATTTCAAGGAAAAAGTGCTGTTGGTGAGGCTTGAAGTGTTTCCAAAGAATTATTTTCCACCTCTAGCTCTGTAAGGGAGCTTTCTCAGTCTATTTGTAAGATGTTTCTCCTTTAGGGATTAATTAGTTCTCTTCCCTGGCAGGATTATATTCCCCTCACCTTTGGGCTTTTTTCCCAGAAGGAGTGGGGTAGTCCCACAGTGAAGGGTTTTACCTGCATTACCCACACATCAGGGCCTGCCCTCTGCAGTCAAGGCAGGAAACTGGTCCAGCATTCCATTCCAAATAAAAATCTTAACTAACTTCTGAGTTGTAAGATTCCCAAATCCTTCTTTTTTTCTAGGAAGTGGGAAGTCATCATTCCAGGAATAGTTCAGAGTTACTAAAAAGAAGTTGGCATCTAGAGAAGTATTGGCACAAATTTCATTTTTCCTGGTTCTCCTCAGGGTTTAATCATTCCCGTATTCAGCAATCTTGCCCTAGCCAGAAATAAGGACAGCCTTCCTCATTTTTGGACACGTTTCTGTCTGTCCTGCTAATCTGTAACATTCTCATGTCATTGAACAGTCTTTACAGCAGACTTCATACTTTATTTGCTGTGGTACAGAAAGGTTCCCTCTGTCCTTTGGAGCTCCCTGGTGAGGAGCTGAGGCCACTGGATGGGCCATGCCAGGGTATGGGGCACTAACTGACCTTTATGCCTTTGGTTAGAACTTCACTAAACGTTGAGAAGGTGCCTAAAGCAGCTCTTTCCTGGTGGTTCTCTCTCACATTCTCCCCCTATTTCCCATTTTCCCACCCTGTATCCTGAAGCCCAACATCCCTGTCCCAGAGCATGGCAGTGCTGCTGGGAATGCTCCACCTCCAAGCCATGCCCTGTGTGTGTGTTTGCCCTCTGGTTCTGGGCACTGTGGGTGTCTCTTGGCTCTGGTTTCCCTGTCTGGAGGAGTGTCCCGTGTGAGCTGCCTTGCTCTGCAGTGATTGCCCACAAGGACCTCTCAGACACGTGTTCTCCAGCTGCTCTGGCTGCCTGGTAGGCAGTGAAATCAGCTGCTCATTTGCCTGGAAATCCAGGGGGCAGGTTGTCTTCTGCAGCAGAGTTCAAACCCACGTGTGCTGCATCTGTCTGTGATCCCCTCATATCTGCCCTTGTTTCCTCATTCCCCAGTCATCCTTCCACTGAGTCAGTGTTCTTAAACACATAACTCTCCTGCTTTCATGTCTTTTCCTTCTACACCAACTCTGTTTGCCCAGAGCCTGTTGTTTCCAGCACTGCTCACAGAGCTCTGGTCCCTGTGGCCGTCTGGGGAAGGTCTCCCAGTGAACTCCTCCATCACCTATTGCTCATCTTTCATCTTGTTTAACTACACCATCAATCCTTTTTTTTTGGTGCCAACTAATTCTCTAAATACTTCAGCTAATTAATCTGCCAAGAATGCTGTTAGCAGAAAAGGGATACTGTAAAATGTGGGAAATGAGTCAAAATAGAGTTATCTTCTGAAAAACAACAATAAATAAAACCTCATAGAGCTCCTTGTTTATTCCCTCTCATGACTTAGGAGTTTCTTGATGTTAAAGGTCCAATAGCCTTTCTCTAGTTATTTGTTGTGATTGGTTTCCATCTTTTTGCCACTAAATAACACAATAAAGGAGTTAATTCCTCAGGGATAATGGAAAGTGGAGTTGTTGTGGCTGCAGGCTTAGGATTTGTTCTTCAGGGGAGTCCCTACAGGTGGCTGTGTCTGTGGTACCTGAGAACAGCTCTGTAGAACTACAAAGTTGTGTCCTTTTCAGAACAACTTTCTTAGGTTTTCCATCTGAGTACAATCCTGTTTCACTTGCACACCTTTCCCAGACACCTTGCTAAAAACCTCCAGAGTGAGTTCCACCGTCTGAAGTGGCTGGAAGTTTGTTTTGCTATTTCAATAACAAAGAGGAAGAGTGAAAGAACACAGAAAGAACAGATGAATGTTTGTGGCAGCACAGGCAGCCTCTGGAGCTGCCAACCCCCTTCCTGGGGTTCTTGGCTGGTGCTGGGGCTGCTGATGTTCTCTGTGGGAACCTGCTCATGCAGTTCAGACAGTCTCTGGCAGAGAGCCACTCTTTTTGCTGCACATATATGCAATTTTAAGCACCATGGGCTGCTTGAGATGCAAAAATTATGCATAGACCTTGAATTCTACATGTTAAGTAGGAACTAGGGGTTTATCCAGCATTGCAGACACTGATCAAACTGTACAAGTTTTATGAACTGTCCTTAGAACCACAACCAATCAGTGATTCCTCTGGTTTCCAATTCTGCCTCCCAGTCCTAAGAACTCCCTATCAAGATCCAGGTCACTGTAAGCAAAGGACTTGACTACAAAAATTTCAGGGAATGCATCTGTGAAACTTCCAAACCCTACACCCCTCCCACACCCCCAGCCTCTCTTTGTGTCTCTGTCTCTCCTCCAGCGTGCAATGGACCATGTAGATGACTTTAACCCAGATGAGCCTTCCAGGGACACTCTCCATTTCCCCACAATCTCTTTCCCAGCTCTGCTCTGGGAGGATTTGGCCACCTTGAGATGTCCTCAGAAGGAACATGAAGCACCATTGGTAGCACTGGGTCCTTCCTTCCTTGCCTGAGCTGCTCCCCAGCTTTGCTTGGCCCTGCTGTGACAGGACAACCTCTGTGGGCAGGGGTGTCCCATCATCCAGAATGCAGTGGGTCAGATTGGAGCTCAGCACCATCAGCCAGATCCTGGCACTGCCAGCACCTCTATGCCCTGAGGTGTGTGAGCCTGGGGGAGCTCAGCACCATCAGCCAGGCCCTGGCACTGCCAGCACCTCTGTGCCCTACCCCAAGGTGTGTGAACCTCAGGGAGCTCAGCACCACCAACCAGATCCTGGCACTGCCACCCCTTTGTGCCCTGAGGTGTGTGAACCTCAGGGAGCTCAGCACCATCAGCCAGGCCCTGGCACTGCCAGCACCTCTGTGCCCTGAGGTGTGTGAGCCTCGGGGAGCTCAGCACCACCAGCCAGGCCCTGGCACTGCCAGCACCTCTGTGCTCTTTGCCCTGAGGTGTGTGAGCCTGGGGGAGCTCAGCACCATCAGCCAGATGCTGGCACTGCCACCACCTCTGTGCTCTGCCAGGAGGTGTGTGAGCCTTGGGGAGCTCAGCAGAACCCAGGAATGTTGGTGGATTTGTGCAGGGGGTGCCCTCAGGATGGTCAAAGGGCTGTGCTGGCAGCTTTGCCAGCCTTGAGCAGCACAGGAGGAGCTCTCCAGATGTTCCCCAAAGCTGCCCCTGCCCCTTCTGGGCTCAGCCCCTCTCAGGGACCCACCATTGGAGATGCTGTTTATCTGTAATGTATTTTAGTTGGTGTTTATGGGTTATTTGGGGTTGGTATTGATGTGTCAGTGGGGGAAGAGAGCACAGAGCTCAGGAAGAAACTAAAATCCAGCAGATTGGGGGGAAATAAATGCAGAGTATGTTTTACTTGTGTGTTCCATGTGAATCTCAGGGAAGCAAAGGCAGCAGAGAGTCTGTCCTTGTGCGTGCCAGTGATGAGAATTAGCCCAAAGCAAACCCAGCAGAGGAATCACATGTTGTTAATATTTTCATCTTTTCAGTGTTCCCAGGAAGACTGAGGGCTCAGCAACACAAAGGGAGGGACAATGATGTGTTCTGCTTCCCCCCTGGCTACATATTCCTCAGCAAAATTCAAAATATTGACCAGGCAATTCCAGAGCACAGACTGCTCCAAAGAGATGCCTTATTTATAACATTCTAACAAATATTCTGATTCGAGTGACATTTAAATATGCTTAATCCTGAATTTTTATGCATTATTTTGCATACCACAAGAAGATGCAAGCAAATGTACTGTAAAGTGCAGATTTTATGTCTTTAACTTTTGGGCCATGTAGTAATTTGTTTTGCTTTCCCCACAAAGCTTCGTTGCTTTGGTTTATAGCACTTTTTCACGAGTTGGTTGGAAAGCATATTCTTAATCTCAAACTGCATTTGCTATAAAAACAAAACTGCTCCTGAGAACCAGCATTAAACTCTGTTTCTTGGTGTTATGTGCTTTCCATCTTCCAGAAACACCCTGTTAATCTCAGGGAAATGTTAAGCTTTGGGTGTATACAAACTGCAAATCTTTTTTTCTAATTTCATACTTAAAGATAATAGGCTGATTCACACTGCAAGCAGTGAAGCCTGAAAGTGAAATAGGTTTAAATTTACAGTTAAGCAGACTATTTTATGTTTTGTCTTGCTTTAGAAAAAGGTTCATGGCTATTTACATGCAATTGTGCACACAAAATAAGTCATTTACGTAGTTCTATATCTTTGCCCCTGATTAGAGCTTTTGTTTCTTTTCAGAATCTTAAACCAAAAACAAGGTTTTAAAAAAAAATTAGAATTGGAAGGCTAAATGCAGAAACTGTATCAAAATGAAGTGAACTGTCAGGAATCTATGAATATAAATAGTTTTTAGCAAAAACATGTTATCAAGGAGTTCTCTCAACTATATTTGGCATTTTTGGAGCAAGAGTGTTGGTGCTTTATTAAAGAAGAGCTCCATGCAAAGGGAGACTCTGTGGCCCCTCAGCCTGGAGTGTCCTTGAAGTGAATACAGGAAATCTGAAAGGTGTGCTCATGCTACTCTGGCAATATCCAGGAAAAAAAAAATAATTTTTTAAATGTTTTTGGAGCACATATCAACCAAAAAGCTGTAAATAATCTACAGGAATGCTGAACTGTCACAAACTTATTTATGATGAAAGCGAAGGTGATAAAATATTCATCTTTTTTTTTTTTTTTAATTCATGTAAGACGGTAAAATTAAACAAGGTGAGCAGCACACCTATTTTCTGTATCTCCTGCTGCCCAATAATGGTGGGGAAGGGATGGACTGGGAGCCTCCCAGTTACACTTTGGAACAGAATTTTACATCGTTATGTATCTCAGACTGTCTAAAGTTTGTTCCTTCCCTGATAACTTGGCCTACAAAGCCTGTGCAGCCACTCAGGCTGTCACAGACAGAGCCACAGGATCCTCTCTGGGAGGAAGGGGCTGCATTTTGCACTGGGAGCCCCTGATTGTCTTGGGATGCTCTGGCTTTGCAGAACTCCAGTTCCAGTCCATAGGGGTGGCATAAAAACCTGGACTGTGGGCTCAGACTCCAGGGTGAGACTTCTCTTCAGCTGTTGAAATAGAGTGGAACTGTGGCTACAGGTTGAATTTCTAGAAGTTAATTCAACAATTAAACAGCAGCTGCTGTTGCTGTTTCAGGTATGATGGCCTTGCAATGTCACCATGACTTGAGTCTGTGTGTGAGCTGAGCACCACCACGACACCTGCACTGGTGCCAGGGGCAGCAGTACCCTCAGGAAGGCATCTAAACTGGCACTGGCACTTCTTGCCTCTGACCCTCCAAGAAACAGCATCTCCATGTGCTGGAAATCACTTTAATACTGGTCAAACTGTGGCATCAGGGCAGAAAATAAGGTTGAAAAAACACCCAAAGGTGGAGGTTTGGATAAAACCCACAGCTGGATGCTGAACAGCTTCTCTCCTCAAATACCTCCAGTGTGGGGGAAAAAAGAAACCCAGACTTGGATGAGTCTGGCCCTCAGAGAAAGAGCATCTCCATGTGCTGGAAATCAGTTTCAGGCTGTCCAAACTGTGGCATCAGGGCAGAAAACAAGGTTGAAAAGACACCCAAAGGTGGAGGTTTGGATAAAACCCACAGCTGGATGCTGAACAGCTTCTCTCCTCAAATACCTCCAGTGTGGGGGAAAAAAGAAACCCAAACAAAAAGAAGCCACACTTGGGTGGGTTCCTGTTTGTATCTTATTCCTTCTGTGCCATTTTGTCCAGAGTAAAGGAGGCCAAATGGGGAGAGGGGGAAGAGCCTGGAGAAGGGGTACGAAGGGGAGCAGCACCATCCAGCCCCTGGGAGGTGGTTTATTTGCCAAAAAAAGGGATGCCACCCACTCTGAGGATGAGGCTCAGGCTGCTGCAAGCCTTTATCCGCCTGCCAGGGCTGCATTCAGCTCTCTGGATGCCATCCCTGCCACCGTGCCCCAGCCCCCCGCTGCAAACACGGCTCCCAAAGGCAGAGCTCCCAAAGGCAGAGCTCCCAAAGGCTGAGCTCCCAAAGACTGAGCTCCCAAAGGCAGCGCTCCCAAAGCACTCAGGAATGCAAATGCTTGGGTGTCCCTTTGTGTGCACAGAGCGCTGGGGCGTGCCCGGGGTGTGCATCCCATTCAGCCCGCCCTGACTGACACACTGCCTGCCACACCACAGGCAGCGCAAGTGGAAGTCAAAGCCTCTGATTTTCATTTCAGCAGGAGCCAGGCATCACATCTGTGTGCAGGGTTTGGCACCCAGCAGATGGAACCTGTGCCAAGGCAGCCAGAGCGATTGGCCCAGCAAGGCTCTGATGCGATGCAGACACGCAGGGACCGAGCATTGCACGGCCCCAGAGTGGAAGTGATTTTAAGTTATTTTTAGGGTTAATTTGGGTGATGCAGTTACATCGCAGTGATTCACGTGGGGCTTTACCATGCAAATGGTGCCTGTGAGGAGCACAAGGCAGCTGTTGGGTTGGGTACTGTGCTGGTTTAAAGGTGAACCAGCAGGAGAAATGAACCCAACACAAAAGAGATTATAAGTCAGAGTTACAATTTAATAACAATATTACAATCAATGCAATGGCACAAAGAGAAATTGGGTTTAACCCCCAAGCCCAGCAGTGTAACCCAGCCCCCTGGGGCACAAACAC
>JAWWEV010000018.1:16694865-16705936 GCA_035583235.1 Hafferia zeledoni | reverse complement strand
CTCCCAGCTCCTCTGCCAGGCTTCTTTCCCAGCCAGCTCCCAGCCTGAGGGCTCAGCTGTGCCCTGGGCAGCTGCTGTAAATGGGCCATTGGGGACAGTTCCTGGGAAATGAATCGAGGGTGTAGAATGCACAGCTTTGGTCACACCCCCACAGTGATGAACTGGTCCCACCTGCTGTAACTGGGACAGGTACCTTCATGGCCTGGCCATGGCAGGGCACCACAAGCACTGGGATGCCCTGTCCCTGCCCCACAGCCCTTGGAGCACATGCCCAGGCACAGAGCCCTTTGGGGGCAGTGGAAAGAGAGGAGCTGAACTGATCCACAGAGGCTGAGTAGATACTGCGGATTTATTCCCCCTGAGTGTTCTGTCCATATTGCAGGTTGTTCTGCCACCAAGGGATGCACTTAACAGACATTAATGGCTGCAAACACACTGATTGGAGCTGCTTGTGTGGCATAGGAAGGAAATTGCTTTTTCTAAAAGGCTTCTTGGAACTAACATAGGTGTTAAAGTCCTAGTTGGGCATTTCTAGGGTTAGAATATGCCATTAAAATTACTGTTTCTGGAGCAGCATTAATTGAGCTGTTATTAATCTTTGAAACATCATAATTTTTATCCATTGCAAATTTTATTTTGCTTCCTGATATTTCTATGTGTAGAATGTCCTGGGATTGTCCCTCCATTCTTTTCTCTGCTGGCAGAATGGTTAGAATTTACACAGGAAAGAAAACCAAGTTTCCTCTGAATCAAAGACTTCAAATATTGTGTGTCTTGTGATACAATCAGAACTGGATACCTTCTTTTTGATTGAAATGCTGCAGCATTTGGGGTACTCAAGAGGATTTAAGCTGACCGGGGAAGGCATAGTATTACCAACTCTTCACTTCTTTTAAGACAAAACTTGGTGAAAAGGGATGGGGAAACAGAATTCAACCCTCTCACAAACATTGAAAAATTATTGTTGTACTATAGATCATTAGCACATCAGGTTTGGGACTTCTGAAATTATTGATGAAAAGGAAAAAAGTGGCTCATTTTCCCCCAGAGCCAGGAAGGGAGAAGGGAAACCCTGTGTTTTCCCTTCCCAGGATGAATGGGGAGATTCAATACCCACAGTAGCTCCAACTCCACGAGAAATGGCAGAGGGCTCTGAAACAGAGATTCAAGGAATGCATTTTGCCATAATTCATGTGAAAATTGACAGCTGTACAGCTGAAGCTGCTCCTGCTTTAAAGCATCGTTCTCTGGCAAAGAGAGAGGATACCTTTGATGAAAATGAAATTGGTTCCTAAAGACTGTTTCAACAGACTTATCAAAAATCTCTCACAGTTGAGTTCAGACCAAGAAGTACTGCCAGCCACAGACTCTGCTCTTCAATGGGTTTGCTTCTTCCTTGGCACTGGTCTGGCTTGGAACGTCTTTCCAAACCTGAACTAGTGGCAAAATTGTTATAAAGAAAGAAAAAAAAAATAAAGAAAGAGAAAAGAGGAAAGAAAAATGCCGTATTGATGAAAGACATCTACTTTTGTGAGCTTTGCAGCTCAGGTTTTTAATTTCAGATTGTCTCATTCCAACAGGCAGGTGCCCCCTTGGGTGTCCCCTTGGGTGCCCTCTTGGTGCCTGTGTGAGCTCAGCCTGGGCACCCTGAGCTCTGGGTGGCAGCGAGGGAGGTGTGGCACAGCACTCTGATACCTTCACAGGTACCTTTGCAGAAGCACAACGAGCAGTCCCCTAAACCCACTCAGAAATAATTTCTGAATGCCAATTAAAGCCCATCTCCTCAGATGAAAGGAAGAATGCCCAGCTACTTTGTCCAGCATAAAGCAGCAAAGGGTGCCTTGCACTGAGGGGACAGGTGCTTTTAAATAAAGATGTGAGCCCTGAGCACAGAACCGTGTCTTGGCCTGGTCACCCCCTGAAAGAGCAGATATTTCCTGCTCAACGGTGTCAGATGTGGGCCTTGTCTTGTTCTTTTTATAACAGTGCATGACCCGTGTTATCTCTCCACATCAATATCCCCCAGACAATGGCCATCTGTGCTTTAAAGGCTTTCTAGGTAAACTACAGCTATTTAATATTTTCTTTTATGGTCAATCAGGCTTTTCCTTTTCATGAAGGAGACCATAGTGATCTAGTGATAC
The DNA here is from genome assembly GCA_035583235.1 of Hafferia zeledoni. Lineage (NCBI taxonomy): Eukaryota > Metazoa > Chordata > Aves > Passeriformes > Thamnophilidae > Hafferia > Hafferia zeledoni. The sequence goes on along the minus strand of JAWWEV010000018.1, from coordinate 16,703,792 downwards.
AGCCTAGCACTGCTTTGTCTGTTCTATGATTGTAATGTTTCCATTTATATCACAGTCTCCTCTGTACTATTCAGATCCAGAAAGAGCAGAAAAACCCCTACTGCAGAGTTAGATTTTCTGTTTGTAGAAATGCATTTGATAGCAGGGGGAGGGTGTGTTTTCATTAAGTTCAATTTTTTAATAAAACCCAATTTCCTTTTCACATCACAGCCACACAATGACAAAGGACTTGCAGCAGGTGTCTCTCATGGAGGGAACATAATTGTGAGGCTTGCTGGCATCCTGCTTGCTCAGGCTCTCCAGCACTGGCAGCCTGGTGAGGACAGGCTGCTCTTAGAGGAAAGGCTGTGGCTGGATGTGTCCACAGCACAGGCAGCAGCAACAAACTGAGCAGGACTCTGGTCTGAGATGGGGGGGGCTCTGTCCTTTCTGCTTGTCCATCACCATGTGGTGTCCCCTGTCCTACTGAGCTGGTGCCACTGATGAGTTCACACTGCCCCAGGGGGCAACAACTCCCTCGTGACTTGGGTTTGGTCTGGCTGTCACTGTCATTGCCCAGGGAGGTGGTGGAGTCCCCATCCCTGGAGGGATTTAAAAGATGTGTAAATGTGACACTTGGGGACATGGTTAGTGGTGGGCTAGGCAGTGGTGGGTTAATGGCTGGGTTCGATGACCTTAAAGGTCTTTTCCAACCTACAAGATCCAATGATTCTGTCACCTACAAGATCCAATGATTCTATTACCATGTGAAAGGCAGCAGGGCCACTCTTGTCATGCTCCAGTGTCACTGTGTTACAGAGCAAAACTCCCCCAGGGCAGGGGACACTGTGCCTGCTCTGTGCTCCCCCAGGACAGAGGAGAAAGGGCCCTGCAGCACCACAGGGCTCACCATGGCCAAACTTCTGGATCCCCTGAGTGGGGGGCTGCTCAGACAGCCCCTGCTTTGCAACAGGACCTGCACTTCCTCCTGCCACCCACAGTCCTCAATGTGAGAGGGACAAAACAGTGGAACAAGGGGTTGTTTCTCTCTCTTCCCCCAGTTTTTGCTTCCCAAAGCACTCCTCATCCCATTCCACCCAGGAGGGCCCAGCCTGGCTCCACAGCTGCTGTGAGGCTGCAGACCTGCAGCATGGGAAGCTCTGCTTGGCTTTCATCTTTGTGGCCAAGGTGCAGTTGCAAGGAGGGGACACCCTGCATGGATGTTGTACCTGTATCACTAATACTTAAAGCCTGCATTGAAGCTGAGAAAGCACAAAGCTGAAATATTAAAACTCTCAGTGCCTGCTGGATATCTGCTTGATTTTACCCGTGTTCTGGATCTAATTAGCAGCAATTTCAGCCTTTCCCATTCCAAAATGCACATCCTGTTCTGGGAAAGAGATCTCAGGCCCTCATTCCGGGCACTGATGTCACAGAGGCCTCAGCCAGGGTGCCCCAGCCAGGCAGGGAAGGTTCTCCAACCACCTTAGTGCAAGTCTCAAATCTGAATGACTTAATTTCATGGGTTCATTTCTGGTCCATAATGTGAAACACTGAGGCTGCTGTGCCCAGTGCCACATCTGTAGCTGCCCCTTCCAGAACTCCTTGGTAAAGTCCATTAGCCCAGAAGGAAAGAATTCCCACCAGTGTTTTGAAACCCCCCAAGACAAGGCATCCTGCTGAGCGCTGTGTAACAGCAGAGAGCAGCTGCTCTGTGCCTGCTTGGGGCTGTTCCCCCTGTTTGGTAACCTCTGATTGGTGCTGTCATTTGTACCAGGCTTATAAAACCCATTTCCAGCATCAACTGCGTGTGCAGATCTCTTGTTGTTGTCTGTCTGCTTAGGTAATGGCTCATGTTGACAGAGAATCTGCCTCGTTCTTCCAGGGCACAGACCCTCCGGTCATTACATTAATTTGAACAGTTTAAGGATGATCAACAGCACAAGCAGAAAACACTCTTTGCTTTCTTTAAATAAACAGCTCACCTTCCTGCAGCTGCAACCCCCTCTGCTTCTCTCTCCCATGTTATACCATCAATTTGTGCTGTCTGTGAGCTCTGACCTCCTGGATGTTTCATAATTTGTGGGATTGCATCCTTGGCAACAATTTGGACTTGCAGCCTCTCATTAGTTATGTTGTCCAAGGATCAGATCACATGCAGAGTGTTGAGAAGTTGATGGAGCTGGCAGAGATGTAACAACACTACTGCAGTAGATGCCTTTTAGTACATCAGTAGGAAAAACTCTCCTTCATAAAAAATGGATCATTCTCCAAGTCTTAAAAATATGGATGTTGAGAGGCTTCAGCAAGGACTTGATTTATGCAGGTTGTTTTTAACCCAGCTTTACACTGCAAGTGTTACTGAGTCAGATGGGAAGTTTTCTTCTGGTCTGTTCTTCTTGTTGGGTGTTTTGTTTTTTTGTTTTGTTTTGTTTTGTTTTGTTTTTTTTTAATCAGTCTTTGTATAAATGACACTTCACAAAAACAATTTGGTCTAAGCCCTTGCTCAGGTTAACACATTCACTTTTCCATGTCAAGCTGTCCCAGTTTCAAAGAGCTATGAACTCCTAAAAGCAATTTAGCACCATCAGACCAGTGACAGATTTAACTCTGGACAAATCCATGCTGAATTTGTTAATCTGTCAGATGGACTTTTCAATATCCAGCCTGCTCATTCCTTGCAGTTTCAAATAAACACAGCTGGTGCAGCAGCATTTGCTCCTGCTTTATGCAGCAGGCTTTACCTTCTCATTTGAGCATCAACACTCTTAATCTTCTGAGAATATTTTCTGAATGAATTGGTGGTCCGTGCTTAATTTGTGGTTATTTTTCACGTGCAAGCAGAATTTTCCTTCATTGCTCCAGCTTCGAGAGGACTCCTGGCTCTGGATCAGGGATGCAGAGCCAAGAGGGGCTACAAACCCAACAGAGCTGAGCACAGGGACAGCTCAGAACAAAGGGAAGGTGGCAGCAAAGCCTCTTGCCTGGGAGCAGCCACAGCCTGGCAGAGCTGCCAGCTGAGGGATCTGTCCAGCTCTGCAGGGGCTGAGCAGAGGCAAATCCATCTGCTGGCTGTGCCCAGACAGCAGCACAACCCCCAGCAGCCTGGCCTGGAGAAGTCCTTGGCCAAAGCCCAGCTGGTGCTTCCTGCCCATTCAGCTGATGGCATCTCTGGTGGCACTGCCAGAGCAGAGGGGGATTGTTGGGAGTGCCTTTCACTCCCAACATCTGCCCAGTGGGAACTGCACTGCTCCTGCAGCTCAGGAGCTGCTGAACAGCTCTGGCATGGAAAAACCTCTTTGTGGTGCAGTGTCAATTTTGAACTAGACAACTGAAGGCACAAGGCTGTGTTTGGGTAACATTCCAGGCAGATACTCAGGAAGTCCTGCCCCCTTTTTGGTTTTAAATGACTCCTTTTGGTATGGGATATTTAAATTGAGTTCAAATAAGGTTCTCTGTTCCCCCCTACCTGCACAGACACACAACCTCTCCACCCACCCAGTTGCATTAGGCTTTTCCCTCTGCTCTCAGCTACAAAGTGCATGGACTGTGTTCCATTTAAAGATACAATTCAGAGATGCAGGATGCAGCAGCCCTTCCCACCAGTCACTGACTGTGGACATCAGTGTGTTCCTCACATCTCTGAGGTTGGTCTGGGGAAGGAAGAATTCACAGAAAAATGTATTTTTCGCAGCCCAGGACTGGAACTTGCAGGGACTTCTGAGATCTGATTAACCATTTTCTTTCCCATTATCCACATTCAGAAAAGAAGGGGGGGGGTTAATTAATGAGTGAGAGGCATCTTGGGTGTTGCAGCAGCAGGATAGTTTGGGTTCCAGCTTTGATTTAAATGCATGGTACCTGCCAACAGCTTCCAGGGGAGCAAGTGGTTGTTTTCAGTGTAAGACACAAACTCTGCCAAATAAATCCAAATTAATAGTTTGTCTCCTCCCACCAATTACTTCAAAGCAATTGGATGTTTTGAGACAAGTATTGAATTGTTATCAAAATGTCTCAATCTCTCAGTTCAGACTTTGACATGTTCTGTAGGGAGTTGATTTCTTTAGCCAGAAATATGGCATTGAGGATTCCACTCAGTACCTTCCCACTCAAGTTATAGATTTTCTGTCAGAAAAAATAAAATCATGCTTGTATACAGCTACAATTAAAACATATGGCTCTGCTTTGGCATCTGTTCTTTTTTCTATTTAAAGACTTGGAAGTGTATAATAAAAGGGGTAGTTCTGTGACTGTGGTTTCTGTTAGGGATTTTACACTGTTATCACTATAGTCCTTCTTTAAGAGCTACAAAAATAGTTCTTTGCTCTTTGGTCTCTGGATCAGAGCTCTACCACCTGAATTAAGATGTGTTTGATTAAGCTGATAAAAGACTAGACCTGGAAAAGGTATTAAAGTTTGTAATTAAGCTGAAGATTTGCATAGCCACAGACACAACTGCAGACTCCTTTTGCCCTCCTGAGCTTTCCAATTTGGAGATCAGTAATGTCACAGTTGTAGTAGAGTAAAAACCTCTCAGTTTCTATCCAGACTAAATCTGGAGAGCAGAAAGGTGTCTCAAATCTCCATGTGACTTTTCCTTCTGAGCTTTCTGTAAAGTGTATCTGTTCTGAAATCCATTTGTTTTCCATTTTGATGCCATTTTTGCTTTTCCTGTTGCCGATTCCAAGTTCTCAGATTTTGTGTCCCGGTGTTATGGACACAAACACGGGGAGGATCTCGGTGCTTTGGCAGCACCTTCACACTCCCTGATCTGATTCCTTTGACAAATCACAGCAAAGAATGCAGTTTATAGTTGGATTATCAGGATCCACAAAGCAAACTATGTGCTAACATATTCCTCACATTCAAACATGAAAACATTGGAGGGAATCACAATCTTCACATTGATAATCTTTGAACCAAAGCAGGCTGAACTGAGTAAGTTACTCATGAATTATTGGTTCAGCTCTGAAAACAATGATGAATCTTTTAAAAGCAGCTGTGAATATTTTTGATTAATAGCAAGCCTTGAGAGCATCTGTTTTGATTGTATCTGTATATTCAGGTTTATTGGAGTCTTTTTGCACTAGCAGGCTAATGAGAGAAATAAAACTTCTACTGCCAAGAAACAAATCCTCCCATTGAAGTTGTTGGGAGTTTGGCCACTGATAAATAAAACCTACAATCCCCTACAAATCCCTGCATGATCTTGGTGGTCTGGGTAGAGTGCTGGTTCCACTGCAAGCCAAGGAAGAAAATCCCACCAAATGAGACTGTGGTGCACAAAACTTCCTCTGGCACACCAGAACAACCCCACAGCAATGACAATAAACCCTCCAGGAGAGGTTGGGAAAACCAAACACTGCCATTGACCAAGGTGCCTTTAAGGATCATCTAGTCCAAACTCTGATTTTTTTCAATTTTTTTTTAACCTTTTCCTTGCCTCTTTGGCCAATTCAGAAGATCCATCCCTGGATCAGTTGGAGACATTGCATAAGTCATAAGGCCAAGCTCTCCCATCAGCAGAGTTCTAAACACTTCAGTAAGAGTTTCAGTGTCTTTATTCCTTATTTTCTCTGTGGGAAAGCTGAGGCAGAGAGACATGATATGATCTCACTGAAGTTAAGGAAACAATGCCCAAAATGCACCCACTGCTCTCCTGAGCCTCATTCCTGTGCCCTCCCCAGAAGACTTCCAGTGCCCTCTGCTATTTAGACCCAATGACCCCAGTCATCTTTTTGGGAATTGTTCTTTTGCTCAGCCTTTATAATGTTCTCATTTTCTTTCTTGCAGCCTTCTATTCCACACAGAATTTTTTAATCCCTTGTATGTTACTCCAGTCATTTATTAGAGCTGATTCGAGGAAATTTTTACATTAAATGACAATATATATCTCTGTCTATCTCAATTTCACATTTGAAGATAGTAAATACTAGTGGGGGTTTTTTTATGACAGCAGTTTTGGCCCTCAGGTTCTTAAATCAGCAATGTCACTTTATGGCTTTTAATTTATATATTTTGGGTGTTCCAACCTGACATATTTTGAGCATAAGACATACATGAGTGCTCAATCTGAAAATGTTGATGCATTGCTGTGACTTGGGAAACAAAATTACCATAGAATAAACTCTTGGTAATGTGTTTTTCCCAGGGCACCCCCAGTTTGCAGAGTCTCTCCCAGCCCCTTCTCCCTCCTGGCTGCAGTCAGCAAACAACAGAGATTTTCATTGTATTAATGACTAAAGATAATGGGATGGGTGGAGACTTGAGCCACAAACATATCAAAAATCTCTCCTTTCCAAATGCTCTTTGATTTTTAGCAGTTTGTTGTTCCTGCAGAACCTTCTTCACTTGTTGCTCTTTGGGGATGCCCTGACTTCCAGAAGCTTCTTCCCTGGCTGCTCCTCAGGGAAAATATCCTTTTCTCTGTTTTGGAAAGCCACTCAAGATGCTGCTTTGTTTCTTTGGCCACACAACTTCTCTGAAGAGAAGTTTGAGGAGCATTTCTTTGGATGCAGATTAAGACCTTTATCTCTCCCACTGCTCCTTTTGGCCTTGCAGACACACATTTTGCAGTTGCTCTTTTGGGAACTAACATTGCTTTAAATCTGAATTACTTTCCCCGTGTTGAATGCAACAAGGTTTTACACACTTGAGAGGACATTCAGGTTTATTAACTTTGACCTGCCAAATTTGATGGCAGGAATTTTTTCAAGGTGGCCCTGGAGGTTGGGGAGGAATCAAAGTGAGATGCTGGAAGTGGGTGGGAGTTGTAGGACAAAAGGTCAAAGTAGAGCTGAAGGAGAAGGATGAAAAGGCAGGATCATGGTGGGAATTGCTCCATATTACTTTGCAGGGAGAAGTTACATCTCTATGGAACTGTCTGACAGTCTGACAGGAAGAGTCAAATAGAAAAGGAGACATTCAAAGGTGCAGGAAAGACTCCCAGTCAGAGGCCCAGAGAAGAGGACACTTCACATACCAAGGGTGAGAGTTGGGCAGGAAGGTGGAAGGGACACAAAAACCCCCGGAAGGTTGTTTTGTTTCACCTGCTAACTCAATTTAACCTGGTAAAGTTTGGCTTTGGGAAGAACTCTACAATCCCAGGATTGTGAGAGGCAGACAAGAGGAAAAGTAGAGGAGGGTAAAAAGATACTAACTCAGTTTAACCTGGTAAAGTTTGGCTTTGGGTAGAACTCTACAATCCCAGGATTGTGAGAGGCAGACAAGAGGAAAAGTAGAGGAGGGTAAAAAGATACAATAAATGGTGTCTGTCAACATCTGGTTTTAACAGGTCAGTTTGGGGCATGTAGAGCTCTTGACAGAATATTTGTCAAATGTTATGTGTGGAAATACATTGATAAAATCTCTCCATGCCCAGTTCAGCTTTGCCACGGTGCCTGTGGCCCTACCAGGGGATTTATAGAACATACCACCCTTGCTTTTAGTCAGAATTAAAATGAAACCTTCTGAGCAGGGAACCCCACAGAGCAGAGAACTCTTCCTAAGATTTTGTTGACCTTTGAAGACTAATGGGTTCAGTTATGTTTGAATAAACATGAGGCTGTTATTCCCTCAAACGACTTTGTTCACAGTGGGGGTAATAAATCTTGTTTGCCCTTTTTATCTGTTTTAGATTCCAATTCAGATACTGAAATTACAGTATTCTCACAGCTCCTATTGCCCTCATGTGAGCATGCTGGGGAGCAGGTTGTACTAGGAAGAATATCTGGAGAAAGAATTTTAGATTCATGTGGAAGGACATGTGGGAACCACCTGTTGTATTTCCATGAAGAGTTGCACCAAAACATACTGAGTCATGAAAGTGAAACCTATGATTTACTAGAGAGCTGTAAATCAAAATAAATGTATTGAGCAGGGAATTACTGTTGTTTATACGTCATAATTATTTTTCTAACTTTTTATTCCCTAAAAACAGGGTTGGTGGGGGTTTTTTGGGGGTGGGGGTGGGGGTGTGTTTTGGTTTTTTTTTAATGAAGAAACTGGTTATTTTGTCACAGGAGGCCAATTCCATCCCATTATTTTCTTAGTTCCAACTCCCTTGTTTAGACAGCTACCACAAAGACTTGTTTGTCAGGGAAAAAAGAGACTTATCAAGCAAAAAGAGTGTAGAATTACAGGAGGGCATTTCTTTTGTCTCTTCTTTTTCTGCAAAAGGGAACTGTTCTCCCTTGAATCAAATCTTACATCTGGTCTCAGGTTGGTGCTCCTTCCCTCTGTGCTTTTCTCTGTGTGCTGTGCCAGCTCTGATGCCAGGGGGGTGTGTCCCTGCCTGCCCTGGGCACAGCGAGGGCACTGAGGGGTCCTGGGCTCTGCCACTGAGCAGCAGCTTTCACTGTTCCTCCTTTTCACAATTTTGGTGGCATTTTGGCCAACAGAAGGCCACTCCCTTCCCTTGCTCCCACTTCTGCATCACGTGGCTTGCACTGAACTCCCTGGAGAGCTGTTTGCTCCACTCCAGGTTGGAGTTTGCCCATCTCCAGGTTGGACACTTGTTTCCACTCCAGGTCTGACACTTGTTTACCCCACTCCAGGGTCTGACACTTGTTTACCCCACTCCATGTTTGACACTTGTTTGCTCCACTCCAGGTCTGACACTTGTTTGCCCCACTCCAGGTCTGACACTTGTTTGCCCCACTCCATGTTTGACACTTGTTTCCCCCACTCCAGGTCTGACACTTGTTTGCCCCACTGCAGGCTGGACACTTGTTTGCTCCACTCCAGGTCTGACACTTGTTTGCCCCACTCCATGTTTGACACTTGTTTGCTCCACTCCAGGTTGGACACTTGTTTGCTCCACTCCAGGCTGGACACTTGTTTGCTCCACTCCAGGTTGGACACTTGTTTGCTCCACTCCAGGTCTGACACTTGTTTGCCCCACTCCATGTTTGACACTTGTTTCCCCCACTCCAGGTCTGACACTTGTT
>JAWWEV010000018.1:16615192-16628334 GCA_035583235.1 Hafferia zeledoni | reverse complement strand
GGGGTCGGCCCCGCAGCCGCCCCGCGCCCGGGGCCGCGCTGCCGGAGGGCGGCGATGCCGGAGGGCGGCGGTGCCGGCGCGGGGCGCGGGGCTGGCGGCGGAGCGCGGGGGGTGCGGGGGCGGGGGGGTGTGCAGCTCTCGCTAGCGCTGCTTGTGGTCACAGCCAGGCAAGCTCACATCCCATCTGGATCACGCTCGCTCTCTCCCTTCTGCTTCCCTACCATAGAGTTGCGCTGGAAACAGAAGATAGAGGGAGTGTAGGAGCTCGCCATCTCCAAGCGATCTACATTGGGAAAAACATGGAGTCCGCTCCGGCAGCCCCCGATCCAGCAGCCAGTGAGCCGGGCAGCAGCGTCTCCGAGGCGGCCGCCGGCGCCAGGGACACCCCGGTGAACCTGGAGCCTGCCCGGAAAGGCGATGCGCCGGCTCCCGTCCGCAGGCAGAGCTACTCCAGCAGCAGCGGCAGCAGAGGTAGGGAGACTTGGCGAAGGGGGAGGGGGCCGGGGGAGTGGGATCGGGGGGTGGGTGGGAATAGGAAGAGGGGGGCAAGAGACAAGGGGGAAATGCAGCAATTTAATCCCCCGGTTTATTGCTCGTGCTTGTTGGAGTCGCGCACGCAAACAAGCCGGGCTTCTACCCCCCTGCAAAACCTTGCAAACTTTTATAGCTTCTTTTAATTGCTGCAGGAGGAGGGACAAATGCAATGAAAATATTGAGCGCTGTTTGGTGTTTTCCTGTCGCTCTCCTTTATTGCCTGTGGTATCCGGATGGGTACTGTGCCCCTGAAATTACATAATTTTATAAATATATAAAGCAACAGCAGGAGTATTGGGATTCAAGGGAACAAACTTTTAAAGCTGCAGTGTCCTTCCTCCCCCCCCTTTTTTCTCCCCCTCGTCTGTCTCCTTTTGACAGTTTCTCAACTGGTGTGCTGTGGCTTGTTGTGAATGGGGGATCTGTGATTAAACAGGAGATTTGCGGTTTGCGGGCGACTTATTCACTCTCCTGCGCGCTGTTTTCCCTTAATTCATTTAAGTGTATCTTAAAAATTATTTCATCGCGGAGCGGCTGAGCTCGTAGGTGCCGCTGGAGAAGGTGCACAACTTCGCGGAGGGTCTCGCTCGCTGCTCGCCGGCCTGCCCCCGATCCCCCCGAATCAAACGCTGCCAAGAGGCGAGCCCCCCTTTGCCGTGGCCGGCTGTCAAGCCCTTTGCTGCCTTGCGTTGCGGCTCGGGTGATGCGGGGCAGCTCCGAAGGTGCTCGGGGCGGTGGAAGTTTGGGGTCTGCGCGGTGCTGCCCGAGCCGACCCTGCGGCGGGCGGGCTGCGGGGCCGTGCGGGGCTGTGCGGGGCGTGCGGGGCTGCTCCGACACGGGCCCGCCTGCCAACCCCGCCGGAGTTTGCCGAGACGTGCGAGAGGGAGGAGGCTGCCGCTTTAATTACTTGTAAATAATTTATGAAGCGTTGCTCCTACAAGGAGGTGGGGGGGAGCGCGCTAGAGAGGCTTCGCTCGGTAAAATCCCTCGGCGATGGGTGAAAATGAATTAAATAACGCTCTGTGACAATACACACGGCTGTGGCGACAGATATGACGGGCGGAGAGAAGTGCGTGCCCGGCGGGAGCGGCAGCCCCGCCGGCGGGGCCGGGGCAGCGATGCCCGGGCACTCGGGCTCCGCTCGGACCGACGGGCTCCGGGTTGGAGGTTGGAATATGGCTGATCATGTGTTGGCTTGTGTTTTACAGTATTTTTCCCCTTTTGGCCACACCCCCCCTTCCCAGGCAGCTTCCCACTCAGGGAATCCGCGTACAGTAAAAGCCATCGAGATGACACACGCCGAACCATTTAATTAGAGGCGATTTGCGAGCGGGGAGCGCGCCGATCGGCGGATGCCGCGGCGAGGAGGAGCGGGCTCGGCCGGAGGAGGCCGGGTGGCCACGGGCGGGTGTGCAGAGAGCGTTTGGCTGCGCGGGGTATATTTAGAGCTTGCGAGAGTGGATTTGGAATGCAAGCGCCTTATGTAACGAGGTTAATCAGAAACACTGGAGAAAATTTCCTTAATTTGTCGGGGAGTTTTCTGGATGCTCGCGAAGCGGCCGTAGTTGGCGGGTGTTACACAACGGCCCGGGCTCCGTCGGCGCGGGCAGATGGTGCTGGTGCTGCCGGGCCCCGCACCGGGCCCCGCACCGGGCCCCGGGCACGGAGGGGGCAACTTTGGGATTCCATCAATTATGTAACGCTCGGCTGTCGCTTCTGCACGGATGCGAAGAGCAGAGAGGGGGGTGCTGGGAAAGCCCGGGCGGCTCCGGGTGTTTTGTCGGCGGTCCCGAATTGTTCGGGCTGTGGTCCTGCTAACCCGCTGACCCACATGGCCCTGCTCTCCTCTCCTCTCCTCTCCTCTCCTCCCCGGGACCCGCCGGGCCAGGGGCAGGCGGGCCGGGCTCGCCCCGCTCCGCTCCCGCACGCAGCAGCCCCGCGTTATGTAACAGAGCGAGCGGCAGGCGAAGGTCAGGGATGATGGAGATGGAGCGAGGCATCCCCTGGCACTGCCACACAATGGCCAGAGCCCCTGCACCGGCGCTCCGCGGGCTGTAGAGCCTAAGGAAGCCTGGAAAGGCTTGGGAAGGCAGAAAGGAAAACAGAGTGGCAAGGATTTGGGGGTAGGAAAAAAAAAAAAAAGAAGTGTTTGGGTTTTTTCGGATGATGTAATGGAGTTGGCAGAAAATACAAGTCTACTCCTAGAGTGCAAACAGTAAGAGAATTGGAGCTGGCATTCTCTGCTAATGTTGCATAAATTAGCGTGTTGGAAGTAAATTGACCTACACACTACACACCAGCTGATTGTGCCTCGCTAATAGTTCAAACCTGGAGATGCACAACCACACAGGAAAACATGACAATATTAATATTTTGGTGTCCTTCAAATCAGGACTTGATGGAATAGATGATGGGATCCCTATAGACTTTTAGGCCTGTTTTGTTTTTAAAGCTATTGAAATAGCCGTTTCTTGCCTTTTTTATTTTTTCGTATGGTCCTTTATATCTTATGGCAACAATGTGACCTTAACGTGGGACTGCTGTAGGTGAAATTATTTTTAGAACTGCTGGTTTGTATGTTGAGTTCAAAAATGTTCCTGTTTGGGTCATGCTTCTGCCATGTGTTGGAAGGTGGCAGGTCTGGACCCTGATAGGAGCTGTATGGAGGAGTGATGCAGATACACAGATACATTGACACATGCACACACCACTCTAATAAAAATCCTGATTTTTTGACTTGGCAAACACTACAAGTATTTGTTTCATATACTTTATTTTCATAGCTGCACCTGCTGCAAAACTGCTTTGATAATTCAGGGTTTAACATAACCAGTGTACGTGGGGAATGAAGAAAACAAAATGAAAGGAAGGAGTTTTGATGAAGAAGTGGGGAGAGTTTGCTGTGGAATAAAATCTTAAGTGAAGCTTTAGTTACAACTTTATTGCTTGATGTGCAAACCTGTTGTTTGCACCACCAGATCCTTACATAACTTGGGTTTTATTTTGTAAAGGTTATGCTGTTTTGGTTGCTGTGTAGAACACTTAACTTGAAAACATAAATGCTGGAGTTATCAAAAGCACCTTTGAAACGGGGAGCTGTTACCTGATTTATTTACTGTGGGGGAGCATGGATGTATCATACCTCAGAAAATCACCTGCAGTCTGGGATCAGAACTGATCGTTAGAACACTGACACCTTACATGAAAACAGCAGGCAGTGGACAAAAAGCCTGGTGTTCCCAAAAAGGATGTTTTCACTGCTGATTTCCTTCCTAATTGTTCAGCTTTTCTGAAGCCCAGGCACTGTCCAGCAGGTTGAATTTGAGCCTGAGTGTCTGTGTGTGTTCTGCAGGCAGGGTTTGTGGTTTGCCATGGTTAGGAGAAGGAATGCTGCTCTCACCAGCCCTGGCCCTGCACTGGGACTGTTATTGCCATTCATTTCTCTGTGCAGGCTTTGACAGCCCAGGAGTTCTACCCAGCCTACAGTCTAAGGCTTAATGTTCTGTTAGTCCCCTTAGCAGGAGTCGTAATTCAATAAACTATATTTTAATAGAGAACTACTGTCTTATTAAGCAGGAAAAGTACATAAGAAGCTTTGAAACCTGATAAAAATGCTTGGTTTCTTTGGAACTGAGCTCTTGGTCTCAGAGGTAAGTCGGTCAAGAGAGAATGTCTTGCTGGAAAAAAAAGAATTCAAGACAGCTCTTACATCATTGGGTGACGCTGTGTGCAAATGTTTTTATGATGCTTAATATTTAATAATAGAAAGCTGCAGCTATGTAGGTAGTTGTTCTTTTTTGCTGTTGAGGTACTGAGAATATATCCTATTTTCCAGAACCTTTTGGAATTTTTTCATGTCATTTGTTTATTCCATTCTTTTCCTTTCTTTACTGGTAGATTGAGGGCTGTTGCTTTTTGTGCTTTGTTTTAATTTGGGTGATGCTCCACAAGTAGAGATGTGGCATCGTTAATAGCGACAACAATAGATTTGGGGTGTTCTTTTCTTCAAAAATCATTTCCCCCCCTAGATTTTTCTCAGTTTCTGCATTTAAACTGTTCCACAGAGCAAAATTTCCACAGTGCAAAATTTCATGTGTTGTTTGCAGGAGGGCTCTCTGAATTTTATAAATTTGGATGTTTTCTCTGGATCCTTTGGGTTGCCTTTGTCATCACTGAGGGCTGTTCTGCATGCACCACTGATTTAGTCCTATTTTGGCAGCTGATATGTGCATTGAATCCTTTAAAGTACAGCATTGTTTTAAATGTTTGTGGCATAGGAGCAATAATAGCAGCAGTATGTTTTTCTCCTAGGAACAATGCAGTTCTCTTATTTCAATAAACCATAACCTATTCTCTTATTTTATTTGCTTGAGAAACATCTCAGGAGCTCATAAACCAGTATGTAAATACTGTTATCATTCAACCAAATGCTGTAATTTTACTAAATAAAGAACATGTTTTGTAATGGAGATTAACGGGCTGTGTGACAATTTCAGTTGTGAGGATAGCACTGCATTTGAACAGAAAGGGCAATTTCAGCTTTGGGAGGTTGTCTGGGGTTTTTTTTCCCCTTCTGGTATTTGTTTTCTAAGCTACAAAAATGTGTGCTGGGGAAAATCTGAAATGACTCAATTGATTTCGGGGGATTTAATCTGAGACCAATCCCAGTAAAAAAGGGGAAGGGAAAAAACCCAACCTGGTTTTAAATTACTGTGATACCTGTATCCCTCTGGAAATTAATTCATGAACAGGTGAGCCATTCTTTACTGAAATATTTTTTTAGTGACACCAAATGTAGGAACAGGTGTTAAAAAATGAAAAAAAAAAATTAAAATGATGGGAATGCCAAAATGCATTGGCAGGTGTGGGTGCTGTGGAGCTGCAGGACTGTGCACAGACTCCCTGCTTCCAAATGTGGGGAGCAGGAGGGCTCTGGTCGGCAGCAGGAGGTGAGGCTGGGGGGAAGATGGGCAGGGCAAAGGGAAAGCTGGGCAGGGCAAAGGGAAGGCTGGGAAGGGCAAAGGGAATGCTGGGCCCAGGAAGTTCACAGGGAGCTGTCAAAGTGCAACGATACCCTGGACTTAGTGCCCTCCATTTCCATCCTGCAGGGCAGGTGTCACCAGCTTGGCTGTCTGTCCATCCCAGGCCTTTAGCAATGGGTTCCTGATGTGCCAGTTCCCTTTGGGTGGGAAGTTGGAGTGGGAAGCAGAGTCACTCCTCAAGCAGAGCTCAGTTTCCTCCTCTGTTACACCTGGACCTGAGCTTGCTGAGGAGCTTCTATAATTTTCTGTGGCTTTGGGAGAAGGGGAACTTCCCATAGGTGAAATGTTGGAGAAACTTTGGACTTCATGTGCAGATTTCTGCTGTTTTGTTTTCTCCTCCTCTGATTGTTTTTTCCCCGAATCTTGTGTTTCACCTGTTACTGAGGTTGTCTTTGTAGGCCTGGTGATCCCTTCTGGAGGGGCAGTTTGGAAGCAGTTGGTTTTCTCTGTACTCACAGCTGGCAGACAGTTCCTGCACCTTCACCTGCACAGGTTCTTCCAGCTCTGTGCAGGAGGGCTCTGCAGAGTCTCAGCCCACTCCTGTCACCAGCTCCGTGTCGCACATTTGGTGTCAGAAAGGGATGGAACTTCATTTTTAGGATTGTTAGGTGTTTTTTGGTCCCAGTGTTCTGAGAGGAGGCTCTTCCACAGCTTTGCTGTTCTGATGATTAGAGAGCTTCTCACTTCTAACAAGCTGTGTTCAAGAGGAATTAGTTCACTTGCTTCTTTAAATGTTGTCTGTAAAGTCTCCCTGGACTGAAAATAAAGAAGAGACTGGTGTTTTATTTTGTGATGGCTGAACTAACACAGCGAGCTCTGTTCTCTGACTCACAGTTTAGCACTTCAGCATATCTGTTGTAGATGGTCTGTGCTGATAGAAACACGAGAACAGCTTGGGCTGTATGTCACGAGGAGTTAATTGTCTAATTTCTTGAATGCAAAGGTTGTGAATTATTCTTCATGCCGTTATCTGGAGTCTCATCTGGGTCTGTTCCATTCTCGGCAACAACTGAGCTCTTCAGAGACTGAGTGTATCAGGGTGTGTATTTTTGTGAAGAAATAGTGGGGCTTATTTTACAGCAGTTTAATCTTATAGTTTAGCCTCATTGCACTGTTCATTTGGAAGGATCCCCAGGTGTTTTAAACACTATCAGGAACCATTTTGCTTATTACTGAAATCCAGCCACTTCTTGTGTGGAATCTGACAGCTGTTTAATGGTGCTCAGCCATGCTAAGCAGATCAGAACAGAAAGTGAAGAATACCATACCTGATTGAAACACTCAGAGGGATTTCGGATACAGATAATATAATTATCTGCATTGGAATTGGGTCAAACAGCTCTATTCTTGTAGAAAATTACTAGATATTTTCAGTGGCAGTGTATGGTCAAGAAATTGGTTTGAAATACCTTCCTGAAAATGATACCCCCAGCAGTGAGATAATCGAGGATCCTGCTGCTTACCCTATTGTGATCACCAGTTGCAGTATGATCAATGTTTTCTTCAGGTATTTCTGGATGCATTAATTGTTTGGTTCCATGCTGGTATGTGAAATCTTATAAACCAGAGGGGATGCCTGGGATGTTTCAGGTCTCGCTTTGTAAAGTGAATTTCTTTACTGTTGCGTTCCTTAAATATTGAGCTGCAGCCTGTGAGATGTTCTCATATTCACAGAGGTTTTACAAATGGTTCTGGGGCATCTGTTGACCCTAAGCCAAGTAGGGGATGTGGGGGTGGGTGTCACAGTTTTGTCTTGTGAGGATTTTGGTGACTGGGGGGGAAATACAGAGCTCTTTTCCAGTTGTCTTCAGTTGCACTTCCCATATTGTCTTGCAAAACAGAATATTAACAAAACACCTGCAAAGGGCCCAAAGTCAAAATTCATGATCAACTGAATGTACATAAATGTTCCAGTACTAATGACCAACTGCAGAGTCTTTCATTTGTAATTGAATCTAATAATTTCCGTGCGCTTCTGAAGGAACACACTATGGAGCTGGGGACTCCTGAGGAATTGCTGTGCTGTTTGGGGCTGCATTGGAACAGCAGGAGAGATGGAGAGATGTAGAACAAAGTTAGCAGCTGAAACTGAGCTCAGAGCAACTGAGAAAGCAGGCTTGGATTATGATAACCTCCCTTGTAGAATCAAATTAAACAGTTTTCAAGGCTCTGTTGATTTTTAGTTTGTGGTTGTACTATGTATTTACTTCACATGGGTGCATGAGATTAATGAGGCAGGTGGAGTGATCACGGAGAGAAAAGCTGTGGTGCTGCTGTTCTTTTGAAATGTTTCATTTCATACAGACTGTGGGGTATTGACAGCCTTAATTGACAATATGTCTGTGTGCTTTTGTTTGCAACTGTTCAAATGGATTGAAGGTGTTTAATACAGAGAGACGATGGAAATTAAACCTCCTGGAAGGAGAGACCCTCCCCCCTCCTTTTTTTTATTACTTTTATAAAACCCTTTAGAAATGCTCATCCAGAGACGTGGTTTGTGTGAAGTGAATGTATGGCCAAGAACTCTGCAGCTGGTTCTGAATGACTCCAAAAGGAACAACCAAACTCCAGAAGGAGGCAGAGCCTTGGGCACAGGGGCTGTTGGTCCCACATCAGCAGCACTGCCAGCTCCTCACCTGTGAGAGGAGTTTTCCATAGTTGTGTACAAGTGTATGCCTTACACTTCTGAAGTACAAATATATGCAAAACTGCAGACACCACTGGGAAGACTTAAATTATGTATTAGTAGAGCTTGACTTGACTGTTTTGGCACTGAAGCAAGGTCTGTTAGATACAGTCAAGGATAAAACCAAGGCCAAGACTTGTGAAATACTGATTATAGGGTTTATTTTATTCCTGTCATGGAATTATGAGAGTACTTTAAAGTAGGATTTCCCCTCATAGTTTCTCTTCAAAGGTAGAGGTAGGAAAAAAGGCCTTTTTATGAACTGATAGATGACTTTGGCAAAGTCTGTAGGAAATGTAAATCAGTTAGAGGGCTCTGCTGCACTCCATCTTTTAACTAAGGGCAGACAGGTAAGGTTTAAACTATTTCTTTGAAAGAAGTCTTGAAATTTGGTAAGACAGGCTAAAATAGAGCTTTTGTTAATGCTTTACTTGAAGTAAAAAAACTGTCAGCATGAAGCATCTTCTAAATCCTGTGTATATTAAAAATAAAATAAAATAAAACCGATCTCAAAGGAAACTAGGGCATATCAAACCCCTCTCTCTGTGTCACACTTCATTTGTGTAATCTTCAAGAGAAGTTTTGTTAGTCATTTGTGTTGTCATTATTGAATTGGGAAAGGGTCCTTTACTGCCTGGGTTGTTAGAGAGGCCTTTTTAATGATCCTAAATGAAGTCTGGTCTGAGCTGGGAATGCCTTCTGTTGAGTCAGAGTGCTCCTGAGATAACACATGGAGGAGTCAGGCAGCCAAAGCCCCAGAGCAACTCTTTCCCCCCCCTGATGCTTTTGGAGGAGTGGCTGAAGGGATGTGTGGTGGTGCTGCTGTCCAGGCTCCCAGCAACCTGCCAGTGATGGCCAGCCAGGCTGTGCACTGGGGAGGCTTCAAAAAGAGAGATTTCATCCCCACCCAACACTCTCAATGTTTGTGATGGTATCTCATTTTCTGTGTTTTGAAGAAGTGATGTGATTTGCATGAATACAAATCTGCAGGAGATCAGGTCAGGTCAGTCCTATGTTGGCAGCAGCAGAGCTACCCTTGGCTGTTGCAGATGTTCTGCTCTGCTGGCACCAGACATGGTCCTGTGACAGGTTATGTGTGTGTTTAATGCCCAGAGTTGTGGATGATGCTGGGGATGTCAGTGAAAGTGTAACTGGGCTCTGTGTGTAGTAAAAATCAAGGGAGAACTGGGAAATTCTTTAAGAAAAATACAAAATTATAGTACCAATTAAAGTGACCTTGGAAATAAAGATGAATTAACTGTAGTTTACAGGGTAGGTAGGGCTGGGTAAGAGTTATAATTCCTTTGGAAGATACACTGTCCCCCTGCTCTAGCTGTGCTTGTGGGGTCATCCTGTGGCTCCACTGCTGGAGGAGGATTTCCATCCCTGCTTCAGAACAGCTTTGGGAGATGAGCAACCACTTCCTCAGGTACAGATCCCGAGTTGCACTTCCCTGGGGCTTACGTGGAATGGGCTTGCTGAGATTACTGAAGGGTTACTGAAATCTTGGCTCTTTCTCTCTATATGTATCAATAAAAAAGACTTTTTTGTTTCCTGATGCAAAGAAGGAAGGGAAAGGTGAACAAATTGTAGGGACTTACCTGCAGAAAATCTAGAAAGCTGACTGTTGAGGTGCCCTCCCTTATTGACATCTCTCTTGCCAGATTTTGGAAAACCTCTGACAGGGTTTGACCGTAACTGAATTATTTTCCTTTTTTTGTGTGTTTTTGTTTGGTTGGTTTTTTTGTGTGTGGTTTTTGTTTGTTTGGGGTTTTGGGGTTTTTTGGTGGGGTTATTTTGTTTTGTTTTGTTTTTTTGTGTTTTTTTGTGGTTTTTTGTTTTGTTGGGTTTTTTGTTTTGGTTTGGTTTTTTGTTTTGGTTTCTTTTGTTTTGCAGGTAAATTAAAGTCTCCCACTTGGCATCTTTTTAGAGATTTACAGTTCTAGTTCACGAGAAGTTGCAGTTGCTAATTTTTGGATCCCAACACCCCTCTGAAATCCCCAGGCTGGGTCAGCAGTGCCTCAGGGATGCTCTGCTGTGACAGGTAGTGCAGTATCTAAGGCTGTGCAAAAGAACAAGGGAAGATTTTTTTTTTTTTGTCCCCAAAGGGAAGCAAAATCCTTCCAAAATTCCAGTTAGTCCTTAACTTTCCCCAGGGCACTCAGTCACTTCAGTCCTTGGTTTCAGTTCTGCAGAGAAGTCTCCCACATCCAGCCTTCACCTTCGAGGGGTAAGGACAAAGATGTGGCCCAAACCAGGAGCAACAGATCAGCTGAGTTTACAGCTTTCCTTTAGCAAGCTCTGTTTGGCCTCAGTGTTGCCTTTCTGACATTCCCAAATCCACCTTCCTGTTGTTTCCAGCCCAGTTTCGAGACTGCAGGAATTGCCACAGATCTCTGCAATTCTCCTCTGAATTTCTTCCACGTCTCCTTTCTTTTCTTTGCCACAGCAGAGGTTCAAAGCAGAATGTCTTTGGGGATTTGAGAGCAAATGATCACAAGTGGCGAGGTGGGGACTGGTGCCAATACACTGAAAATATTTGGTTGCATTGCTTTTCCCTGCACACAGCACAGCGCACACTGGAAGCAAACTTGGCTCTGGAAAGGCAGCAATAGAAAATGTAAAAACAAACCCAGAAAGGAAGTAAATGAAGCCAAGGGGGGAGCACAGGGTAGTTTTGGGTAATGAACAGTAAAAGAAAGATGTGGAACTTAAGGAAGAAGTGTAATGAAAGGGCACAAAGGAAAGATGACTGATTTGGAGAATGGCCTGGAAAAAACCCCAAAATTTTGGAAAAGGACTGGAGGAGTGGGGGAAGCTCCAGTGTCTGCTGAGGGCAGGGGAATTTACTGCCTTTTGGCCTCTGGGCAATTAATATATTCTTATTCTGTGATCTTGTCTGTACTGTGGAATGGAATGTAAAATGTGTTTTAGTGCATGGTGGGGTCTCAGTTGCCTCTCAGATTTGCTTCAGCACCCTATTGAGTCCAGTGAGCTCTGACTAAATGCTTTCACCAGAGATGTTGTGCTAATGTGTTCTATGAATTATTTGTCTTATCTCAGTCCTGTGAAAGTAGAAGCCCTTTCCCACAGTGTGTTAAGCAGATTAAAATGAAAGCCTGTTTTTGTGGTCCTGGAACAGTGCAAATATTTGGAGAAAAAAAAAGGGGGAAGGAAAAAAGTTGTGAACTAACAGTGGGATGCTGTGAGGAGGCTTTATGAAGCAAACATATTTTATCACTTAAAGGTGAGACAAGTTCCAAGCTTCCCTTGCAAAGGTTTATATTGTTTTCCCTGCTGCCTAAATCAAGGAGAAGAGCTTGGAATTGGTAGTTTCTACTAAGATACCTTTTGTTGTTATAATTTGAAGTTAACTTGCTGGGCATCTGTGCAGTTCCTTCTTCAAAACCTTGTCAGTGACCAAAGGATTATGTTTACTTGCTGGCAGGCAATCCTGGGACAGGTTTGGGGCTATTTGGGAAAGCACTAAGCATCATATTAGAGATGTTTTTTGTTTGTAAGAGAAATTACTGTAAAAAGTAGTCAATGGCTTTGTCGAGATACCCATGAGGTTTGGGATTCATGTTACTCTGTCTCTTGAATTCCTGTCTTGTGTATCAGTCCCTTCTCCCTTAGGAGTAACATATATTTTAGCTACAGCAGCATTTTATTTACACTGACTTAATCTAATTTGAGTGTCATGATGTTCCAAGACACTTTATAAGATAACTGCTCTTCTACCTGTGTGGTAAAGCTGTAATGACATTATTACAGACATGACACTTGCTTAAAATAAACAGAGTATTTTACTGTGTTTGGGCAATAAGTTAAGACATGCCATGTTATTGCAGTGTGTGAGAGGGGACAGGGTGATGGTGTGATGTCACAGTGAGCACTGTGCATTTCCTGGACTCTGTTCCTATTTCTGCAGCTTTCTCATTAATTTCTCTCATTTCCCTGCATAGGAGTAAGCAGCAGGATTGCTTCTTGCTCCATCAGCAGTGCTGCCCGTTGGGGCCTCTTGGGATCACCATCAGGGTTGGGAAATCATGGAAGTGCTCCTGGGCTGCACTGCTGGAGGTTTAGGCTGAGAGGGATTGAGTTTCCAATCACGAGGCCACAAAAAGGCAGGAGGTGCAGGAGAGCTGACCCATTATGTCCTGCTCTCTGGGCTGAGTTAGCAGCACCAGACATTGCAGTGTCACAGAAGGGACTTCAGAGTCTGACTTGAGGTGTCACTCCCTCCAGGAGGAAGGGATGCACACAAGTCTGGCATTCCCCTCTGTCTGTGTTGGACAGGGAGGCAGCAGCTCTGCCCTGATGGTTTTTATTCTTCTGCAGCCTCTGTCCTCCTGTAAGGCTGGCTCAGTGCACATGTCCCTGGGATCCTCTGTTTTGTTGGCTCAGGAACTGAAAAGCCCCCACTGTCCCTGCTCCTGCAGCCCAAACTCCTGCTGTGGCTGCAGCCATACCCCAGCAGGGAGCACTCACCAGTTTGTCCTGTGTTCCAGTGTAAGGGAGCACTCCCCAGTTTGTTGTCCTGTGTCCCAGTGTAGGGAGCACTCACCATTTTGTTGTCCTGTGTCCCAGTGTAGGGAGCACTCCCCAGTTTCTCCTGTGTTCCAGTGTAAGGGAGCACTCCCCAGTTTGTTGTCCTGGGGTCTAGTGTAAGGGAGCACTCACCAGTTTGTCCTGTGTCCCAGTGTAAGGGAGCACTCCCCAGTTTGTCCTGTGTTCCAGTGTAGGGAGCACTCCCCAGTTTGTTGTCCTGTGTCCCAGTGTAGGGAGCACTCCCCAGTTTCTCCTGTGTTCCAGTGTACCCAAGCCAGCATACTTTTTTTTTTCCTTAAAAATTGCCCTCTGTCAGGTTACAGCTTGGC
>JAWWEV010000018.1:16571402-16587812 GCA_035583235.1 Hafferia zeledoni | reverse complement strand
CAGGACAGGGATTCTGAATGTTTGGCACCATGAGCAGCCTCAGGGACTGCAGAGCAGCCCTGGCAGGAGGGCAGTGTGTGTTTGTGCTGCCCCAGAGCAGCCCTGGCAGGAGGGCAGTGTTTGTGCTGCCCCAGGAACAGGAGGGCAGTGTTTGTGCTGCCCCAGGGCAGCCCTGGCAGTGTCTGTGCTGCCCCAGAGCAGGAGGGCAGTGTCTGTGCTGCTCCAGAGCTGCCTCAGAGCAGGAGGGCAGTGTTTGTGCTGCCCCAGAGCACCCCTGGCAGTGTCTGTGCTGCCCCAGAGCAGTCCAAGAGGAAGGAGCCCCCCATTCTGTCAGTGGTGCAACAGGAACAGGCTCTGGTGTGGTGGTGAGTTCTCAGTAGCCTCTTCCTGAGCATTTATTTTGGCACACTGAGCCTTCATGCTGAGTGTCCCTTTAGAAACAGGTCCCTGCTTTCTCTCAAGACAACAGGATGAACATTTTGAGCTGATATAACTTCAGTGAGATGGGGCTTATCTTGCTGTAAAGTTAATGGTGAACTTAAAAGATATTTGGTGGTCATTTTTTCCCTAAGTTCTTTAAAGTATCTTAACATTCTCTGAAGGAGATCATGGGCTTTTTCTAGGAGATGCTTTCTGAGTCTACCTAGTGATTCTGTCATATATTCACCAGCTTTAAACATTTGCTCTGAAATGTTTCATATTTAATGTGGGGCTATGAATATGAAAACATGGTATTTCAGAGTTTTGGGGGAAGTTTTAAACATGGCCTTCTACATGATAGATTTCCCTCTGCATAGATGATGATTTGGGGGTTTTTTTTCGAATTAAAAACAACCCCCATGAACTCCAAACTTTATATAACATCTAGGAACACATTTGTCTTTTCCTGTGGTGTAAGTGAGAATGTATATGCCTATATAAATATATACTGGCACATGTTTTTTGCCTTCAAAATGGCTTATGGGCCATAAGTGAACAGACTGCTCAGCTACTATGCTTGGATTGCTTATTTAATACTTCCAAATTTAACTATTTTGTGTTGGTTTTTTTTTTTTGCAAAAAAAAAATGCAGTTGGAAATGAAACCTGGCAATTCTTTTACTGAAGGAGAACTGCTCATTGGGTGAAACTCTGATTTCCCCAACAAATGGTGGCTTTTTCCTGTGCTCCAGACATTCCTTTCAGTGCTTGAAGCTGAAATAGGAGCACTGAGGACACTGAATGGGAAGAACTTGCATTGGAGTGTCTGGGCCTAAGAAAATGTGATTCTGGTGTAGCAGAGGAATTGAATTGGTTGCTGGGAGGGTGGTGAGACAGTGGCAAACAGGACTTACCCCTGGAGGTGTCCAAGGGCAGGTTGGACGGGGCTTGGAGCAGCTGGGATGGTGGAAAGTGTCCCTGCCCATGGCTGGGGTTGGAACCAGCTGACCTTTAAGGGTCCCTCCCAACCCAAGCCTTATTATGAGTCTGTGATTTATTTCTTGTAATTACATTAACATGCTTGTAATCAATGTAATGAGATGAGCTGGTTCACTCAGACTGGGGACAATACAGAGTCTCTGCTCTTTCTCCAAGTTGGTACTGAAGTAATGGTTTATTAATATAAATAAATAATATTCTGTAGTCTTACAGCACATCCCAGAAGCTTCATAGGCAATACAGGTTCTTGGTCTGAGAATACCCTCCCTGAGAGGCTTTCATACATCTATTAAGGCAGACCAGCTTCTGTCACAGGTCACCTCATTTGCTAATGACTCAGAATGCAGATCAGGTATTTGCAGTCAAATTAACATGCAGGAAGAGTCTTTCTGAAGGTGTTTTTCTCTAGAAAAAAGAAAGGGCAGAATTCAGACTAACATTTAGAAATGAAAACCACTCTTATTCCCGTGGAGTTGGTTGCTACAGGGAGGATGGAAAAAGGGTGAGTAATAAATACAGTGGAAGTGGCATGCTTGGAGATGACCTGCAGTTATGGCCTCAGAATTATTTGGACAGTCTGTCCTTCCAAAGGCAAAACCAGGGAAGCAAGAGATGACATCTCTCCATTTAGTGGAAGCAGGAAGGTCAGGAGTGGTCCAAGGGGTGTATTCATGGAGATTGAAGGAATGAACAGTGTCTGGGGGAAAAAAGGAATAAAAGGGTTATGATTCTGATGAGATTTGCAGAGAATCTGTTCTCCAGGTGACTCAGGTCATTTAGTGGAGAGGGAGAAGCATTCCTGGGGTTGATTGTTCCCTGCCATCTGGTTGGTGGCTGTTACCTCTTGTGCTGCTCCTTTGTGCTGGTTTGTTTGCTGTCCCAGACTGATCAGCTCAAAGCTAATTTCAAAATACATCCCCAGTGTTCCCAACATGTTTATTCTTACATGATAATTACTGGTGCAGAAAAAAGTTGGGGAATTTTGTTTCTTTCCAGCTGGAAGACATGTCCAGATGTTACAGTGAACAATGCTATCAGGTGCTCTCATCTTCCCATCTCCTCCCCCCAGTACCTCAGCAGGACACACAGCCCTGTTTGGTAAATTTTAAGCAAGGACTGGGTAAGGTGATATGGTGGGAGAAGGGTTGCACTTTGAAAAGATAACTTCTTACTCCCTTGCAGGGGTTTTGTCTTTCTCTGTCACAGCATTGGTAGGTAATTTGAGTTTTGTCAGGACTATCTGCATCTCCAGTACCTGCCTGGGCAAAGGTATCATTCCATACTCAGCAGCTGCAAGTCTTACTCTTGTCTGCCAAGACTCCCAGACCTGCCACCAGTAATTACACTTTGGAGGAGAAGGAATGGTGGGATGGCAACAACTCTTACCACTTGTATTTGAAACAGCAAACAAGAGCTTTTGGAAGTGCTGGAGAACATTTCAGAAAAAAGTGAGGACTCAATTTATCATCTCCCTCCCAAGTGCAAAGAAAATTTCCTGAACTCCTTGTACAGTTTTCTGTCTTAGACCTTATTTCTTTGGGCTTGGGGCTTCAGGTCACCTGTGCAGCTGCTCAGAATGTGAGGGGTGATGGTGACCCAGCAACAGGAGAGGGAACAAAGTGAGCACTCAAACTGTTCATCACTGTGGTACTTGTTAATGATTCTTCTGGGTAGCAGCAATAATGAGCAGTTGAAAGAAGTACTTTATGTACCCTAAATAAATTGCTTCCAGACCTCATAATTGCCACAGTTCTGGCTTTCAGTAGACCTGGTAATGAATTTTTGAGTGGTGTCCACATGTTGTGCCTGTTACTGTACTTGACTTCCCTCCTGTTTGGAGTGATCTCATCAAGGGATGGATGATGTTATCTGAATAGAATATATTTGTCCAGTACTGGGAACAGCAGTGTGATGATGAAATGGAAATAACTAAACTAATTTTTTAGGGTTTTTTTTTTTTTGCTGTAAGACCATCTTTTCATGATTCTGCTGTATTAGTGATAGGTGAGTCATTCCAGCTGGTCCTGCCTGAAATCCCCAGTGTACTGATTGCAGGAGCACAGGATAAGCAGCCTCTTCAAGGGTGCTTTTATACACAGGAGAAAACAGATGCCTTCTTGTCTTGGATGTGCAGCCACCACTGAGGTGTTTCAAATGGCAGAAAATGCCTTGGGTTCAGATGGGCATGATGAAGCTAAATATCCCTTCAAGGCTCGTGGCATGTGCCTGAGATCAGGATTTAACACAGTTCTTGCCTTCTGCTGTCAAAATAAAAAGGAGAAGGAAGTGGCAGATTTCCTTTTTTTTTTTTCTTTTGAAAAAGTAGCGAAATCTGGAGAGACTTTACCTCACTTACATGAGCTCTTTCTATATGTATAATTTAACATGGCACCTTATATATAATTTAACGTGTGAAATAAACATAACATTTGAATTTCACAACTGGAACTCTTCTACTTACAGAAGTGGAATTTTTTCCCATCTGTTTTTAATTTAAAAACGCGGTTTCTGCAACGAGATGAACATGTACAGTGGCTTCAAACATTGAATCCTAAAGATTGCACAACACACCTTGCCCCCTTGCTGGGATGGTGAGTTTAACCACTGTACAACTGGTGTCAGGGGCATGACTGACAAATCCCCTCCATCCTGCAGCAGAGCTTTATAAACAGCTCTTTAGTAGAACACCCCGAGTTTGCAGTGATGCTTTTCAAACCCCTGTGAATACTCTATGGCTCTTGTCTCAAAGAGCTTCTGGTTTAAGTGGAGTGGATAACCAGGTAGAAAGGAGGGGAAATGGGAAGGAGAGAAGTGGTGGGTAGGGGGCAGGGAGGTGGCATAAATCTCAGGTGAGCAAATCCTGGGTTTATATTCTTGTGTCAGCTTCCTGGGTTTAGAAAGAACATTGTTCACTGTCATTATAATTGCAATGAGATGATGTTTTGGAGCAGAGCTCCCTGGTCCTGATGAGTTTCGTGGAGCAGGGAGTGATTTTGTGTGGTAGGTGAAGGGCTGTCTCAGGCACAGGGACAGCAGGAATGTGCTGCTTGCAGGGGGATTTTACCATAGGTGAACAACCAGTGTCAATAAGCTTTGCTTCATTGATTTTGATTCATTCCAGCTGAGGATATAACCCAGTGGGAGCAGTTAGGAGAAAGTAATAAACCTGGAGGGGCCAGCAAGGTTTTCTTCCCTGTGGGAAGCTCTTGCCTTGCAGTCTGAGTTGCACCTTTGCTCCCAAGCGAGTGCTTTTGCATATCATGCCCAGCAGAAGTGTCGTACTGTGCTGGCCCTCCTGGAGAGGCAGGATAAGGGTTATTCACGTTGTCTCTTCCCGGATTTCTCACCTCTGCGTGTTTGACAGAGACTGCAAAAATGGGATGCTACATTTCTTTAAGGTTTCCTACCACAGAGGAAAAAATAGCCTAAACAACAACAACAACAACAACAAAATTATTTAGTTTGGTGCACTTGCAATTAAATGGGTTTACTGTGCTTTTTGTGTTTGATGGGTCTCTTTTTTTATTATGCAAATTCTTGCTTTTCATGTTGTTTGTTCATTAGAGTCTTTGAAATAAAAAATAAATCAATCTGAGAGTCACTAGGCATTAATCTGTGACTTGACATATTTATTAGCCATAATCTATACGTATTTACTTGCTGTCTTTTATTTTAGCTACAAAGCAGTCTTGGCTTTGGTATTTATAGAGCTGATACTGTTTTACTTGTCAGCTTTGTGAATCTGCTCTAGGTGGAGTTTTAGCAGTGGTGCAGGAAAACCAATATGGTATCTTGAGAAAGAAAGAACATTTAGAAACCAGAAGCTGAGCAGTACTGATGGATCAGCAGGAGGGGTTTAGGTGACTAAATATTAGTAATTGTTAGAGGTTTGGAGAGGACAAGTAAAACCACTTGTAAAATTTCAAGCTGTACTTCTGGCCAATTTGTGTACCCACTTCAGCTAAAAACAAATACAATATGAACCTTTACATTATGTAACTTCTGGGGTAAAAATCCAAAGGGTTTGCAGTAGCAACTGCTGTTGTGTTCTGAGTACAACTGGTCATGCTCTGAAAGCTGCACAGCACAATTAAGAGGCTTTGCCCCTCTGCTGCATTTGTTTCTCTGGTGTCTAAAGGTGCTTTTAGCCTGTTATGTGCATCCTGCCAGTGACACTGTGTATGTCTCAGGGAGAATGAGAAGGATGTGAACTGAAATCCTGGCAATCAGCCTGAGTGCTGGAGGCAGATAAGAGGGGCAGGATGGAATTTGGGGAGGTCTGTTACTTTTCAGAGGGTCACCTGTTGCTGCTGAGAGTGGATTTGTGTTCAGGGGCTGACTTGTCCTGTATTCACTGGCAATGGAAATCAAATGGAAAGAGAGAAATGGAGATTTTGGTTTGTGGCAGTTATTTTTAGAGCAGTAATGTCCTTGCCATTCAGTTGGTCTCATAAAATGTCAGACTTCGTTAATGGCCAACAGTCTGGTTACGGAAACTTTAAAGATATTGCAGTTACAGAAAACTTTTTCCTTTCAGTCCTTATGCCATCAGTGATGGTTGTGAACTATTTCCAGTGCACAGAAAAGTTTGCCAGGCCTGGGGAAGTTGTCATATGTCAAATACAGCATCCTTGGAAGACTCCTAAGATATTTCAAACCAAGAGAAGCTTAAGGAAACACACTCACTGGTTATACCAAAAACCAGTGCTACACTCATAGCTTAAAAATCTGTCTTGTGGAGGTGTTGTGGCATTTGTATGCTCTGGTCAGAAGCTAAAAATTCTCTGTGCCCATTTTCTTGAATGCAAGGGATTTCAATACAGAAGTGATGATCAAAATGCCACGGCTCTTTATTAGCAGAGATGAGTAAGAGAGTTTCAATTCCCATCTTACAAGCAGGTGCTTTTATAAGATTGGCATTGTGTCCAAGTTGTGGATGTGGTTCATATAGGTAAACTAGTAAAAAGTAATGAATTCAGAAATATGAAGTATTGCTGTTGCCCCTGTGCAGTGGCCAAGTTATTGACTGGGCCACAAGAAAACCATTCCCCTTCTCATCCTAATGTGCTGGTTTCGTGTTATTGCACAGCCATACCTCCAGTCTTGTTTTTAACTTGAAGTTAGTGAAACATCTTCCTGATACTTTTCCATTAACCTTGCTTGGATGAAGATAACAGTGGTGTAGCATAATATTTTTTTATTGATTCCCTCCCTGAATTGCTAAGCCAACACACAGAGGAGTGAATAGCTATTTTTAAAATACCTGTTATGATTAAAAACTGTAGATAAGACACTGACAATTTTTCTCTTATTCTGCTCTCTTGGTTGTCAGCTGTTATTGGAGCAATTTAACCACCAGCTGAGAGGGTGGACAAGGAGTACCCTCTTAGATCTCTTTGCAGTGCAGGCCATGAAAACAGCTTTGTGGATGGCTTTATGCAGTGCCTCCTGTGAGCCAGTTTTCCAAAAGCAAATTGACCTTTGCTGTGTAATGTTTTATGTCAAGTAGGAGATTGGACCTGCAGCTGCTTGTGCTGGAATTTCCTTTAAGTGCAGGATTAGATGTTCTGCTGTAATGGAGGCTCCAGCAATTATGCTGTTGGTGTTTCCTCTGTTCCCCCTCCCACTTCTTTCAGTTCATCTTGGGCTCCCTTGAGATATGTCTGCAGAAGTCCTTGCCTGCCTCTTGTTAGTGGCAGGGCAAGAAAGGGGCACCCTGAACATCTTGGCCTAGAAATACCCTGTGTGTGGAGCCTCCTGCCCTGGGCAGGTGTAGCCAGCACTGACATCTCCAGCTCTTCTGGGGCAGCTCCTCGTGCTGGGGCTGGAACTGCAGGGCCAGGTGGGATGGGGGTGCCCAACCCTGTGCAGGTGTAGCCAGCACTGAAATCTCCAGCTCTTCCAGGTACTGGAGCTGGAATCACAGGGCCAGGTGGGATGGAGGTGCCCAACCCCGTGCAGGTGTAGCCAGCACTGAAATCTCCAGCTCTTCCAGGTACTGGGGCTGGAATCACAGGGCCAGGTGGGATGGAGGTGCCCAACCCTGTGCAGGTGTAGCCAGCACTGAAATCTCCAGCTCTTCTGGGGCAGCTGCTCGTGCTGGGGCTGGAACTGCAGGGCCAGGTGGGATGGGGGTGCCCAACCCCGTGCAGGTGTAGCCAGCACTGACATCTCCAGCCCTTCCAGGTACTGGGGCTGGAATCACAGGGCCAGGTGGGATGGGGGTCCCCAACCCCAGCCCTGCAAGCAGCATTTCTCCAGTGCCTTCAAACTGAACAAAAGAGTGGCTAAAATGTGTGCTGGCTTACAAGATTCGAAGTGATACATTTGTCTGCTGGGCCTTCTCCAAGCCGTGGAGGGAAAAATAGAACAAGCTTAGTTTTTCCATAATTTCCCCCCTGTAGCCCAAAGGAGACTACACGACAGAGATGTCTTCTCTAATCTTCTCTTGCACCCTGCATTATTTTCTTTCCCTCCTCCTTCCCTTCTGTCTCACAGCTCCCCTCCCCACTCCCATACACGCAGACTTTTGACAGCACACCAGTTTTCTTCTTGAGCTCCCTTTTTAGCCCACATGGGTGTCTAGTCAGTGCCACAGCCCTGGCTAATACACCAGAGTTGGAATAAATGTAGAACAGCAGGTAGCAAGTGACTGTTGACAGGGTGACATATTGACTTAATATCTCGTGTTATGTGATATGAAGGATGTGCCTTTTGGTGTGTATTTTCGTTTTAATTTTTTTTTTGGGTGTTTCTCAGACAGACACTTGTAGGCAGTTTTGAGTAATTGTCTGAAATAATTAACATGTTTATTAAATAAGGAAGCAGAGTGCATTATCTAGCAAATCAATTATGTAAATGCACAAAAAGCATGAGAGATTAGTCTTTAACTGTTGCTGAGCTGCATCCACTTTCCTAAATTATAGATGAAAGTGGGGGGTTTTTTCCTCAATGTGTATGTGCAGTGTTAGGCTCCACTTGGAGCTTAAAGTAACATCAATTAATTGGTACTATTGTGCAGGGAGAGGGCATTCCTGATGTACACTAATGAACACCAGAGTGCACACGTCCTTTCTATGCAGAGAAACAGATGGTCTGGAGTGAGGAACAGAAGTAATCTCAATTGGAGGGTCTGGATGACAAGATAAACTGACAGTGAAGCCCTAGCAATTTATTCTCTCATCCAGACACTGGGAAAAAAATCTCCAGGAAAATCTGTTTAATCTCCAGCATTTTGAGCAGTGTGTTTTCTGTCTGGTGACTTACAGTCAAACGAGACTATCCCTCTGCAGTTTTACCAATGCTCAACTTGGAGAGGAGGGGAGAACAGAGCTCAAAACTCGCTGTGTGTGTGTAAAATTCACCCCTTCCCCTTAAAGCTGCATAATTGGGGTGTGGAGGGGACCATGTGGTAATAACAGCACAAACTGCACTGCTCCATTTTCCCCCACTGCAGTTTCAGTCGTGCTCAGCTGGAGAGAGAATATTCTCCCATGGTTCAGGCAACTGTGATTTTTCCGCTTCTCTGAAGCGAAGTGCACAAAAAAAGGGAAGGCTTGCAGCTCATGGAAATGGTGGGGACACTTCAAGAGCCAGGGAACAGGTTGTGGGGACATTTTAAAAGTGAGTGAAGCGCAGGGAAACGTTGTTATTCTTCATTATTAAGTGTGTGTAAGATCTGAAGCTTCCAGTGGTAGCTGGGGCCTTCCCAGAGGTTCTCACTGGGCACCTGAGGAGGAGAACATCTATCACACTGAGTGTTATTTAGCCAGATATTATTTTGCTGCCATGTCATCCTCTGAGTATCTTCCACAGAGGTGTGCAGAGGTTGAGCCACCTGCCAATGCCCAGCACAGGGGATGCAGAATTTCCCTGTAATGTTGATTTTGGAGATTATCATTAATGCTCAGACTGTCGACAGCACAGTTGTCCTGAGGACGCGCTGTGGTTTCAGTGGAATGGCAGCACAAATAATTCAGCTTTTTATTGCCATTGGTTTTATTTCTTACTGAGGTTCAATTTTGGTTTGTTGAAGGGACTAACTTCTGTTGGCTTGACAGGTGTCCTGTTACCAGAGCCTGAGGTTGCCTCCATTCCCTGGAGGAAAGGAACTTTCCTTTCTTGCTTTCCTCTGGTGCTCCTTCTTGTTCCCTAACCCTGACAGGGAGGTTGGTGAAGAAAGGCTTGGCAGCCTTACATCTCTTTGGACAGACTGCACTGCAGTGACAGTCCCTGCACCTTGTATTGCAGGAGTAAACTCATCCTAAAATCAGCAACTGTGCTACAGAGCTCAGTACAAAGAATGCACATTGCCTTGCTGTGTTGTGGCCAGGTTGGCTGCAGGCAGCTCTCAGAGTGCAGGGCAGTTCATTTGTGCACTCACATATGTCTGGGCTGGCTGTTTGCTGTTGGTTGGAGACTTTCTGGAGTGTGGAGCACTGTGGAGATGTGGGGATTTAGCTGGAGACAGTAAATTATATTACTGTACCTGAAAGTAGGATTGGTTTAGTTTCTGATGAAATTTTCAGTCATAAAAACCTTGTTAAAAGGCAGTGCCTTCCCAGGAATTCCCAGTGTTAAAATAACAGGACGTTAAGTATGTCATGTTTATTAATTGTCAAAATTAGATCAATCGTAACAGAGCTAACAGATATGTCTGGTTGAGCTGAAAGATGAAGATGGAAGAGCTTGCAGATATCACCAAGGAGCTAAGGGATGCCAGGAGAGATGACAGATGTGGCAGGATGAGCTGAAGGGGGATTGGAAAAATGCAGTCCCAGTCATTGCCTCAGGGAAGAAATAGTAAACCTCATAGACCTTGAAAAAATGTCTCAAGTGAGCAGGAATGGAGGAGTTTGTTCTGTGCTGTCGTCTCTGACTCTCCTTTGCAGTGTCTCCTTTCTCTTCTTGAGAAGGTACCACAGGGAATGAATGCTGTGATAACTTGGATTTGGAATTTTATTCCTGTGTAGATGAAAAGTGGACTATAAAGAAGTTGTGTGCTGGTGCTGATTCTTTCTGAGCTTTGCAGTGTCCGTGCTCTGGCACTTGCAGGGGTTCCAGAGGCTTTAGCCTGCAGTGTTAAAGATCTTTATCCTGCAGTGACTCACTTGGGAACAGATTCCTGTATGCAGATAGAGAACAGAAATAAAATCAGGGTTGAAAGGTGGAGGATCCAAGTCCAGCTTTCTGCTTTCCCAGGGATTTAGGTAGGCAGATCCATTGGTGTGATCTGTGGGGTTGCTTTTGGTTTTGTCTGTGAAGTGGGAAGAGAACTCCAGTAATGAGAGAAAGGCCACACTGGGGTTTGAGAAGTACTCAGCTGGCTCTGGTAACACAGAAAAAAGCATTGGTAAAGCATGTATTAATAAGAAAACACCATCAATATATGAAATATGGCCTTTGGAATATATTCAGTATGAACAATATTCCTTGTGTCTGGAATGTGCAGGCAGCTGTTGTACTGAGGGTTTTAAATGGAGTCTGCAAACACTCTCTTTTTATACTTCCAGTGCCTTAAAAGCTCTTTGGGCTATACCAAAAATATTAACAGGAGTGCATCATGCTGCATTTAGTGAAGTATCCCATCCTTTTACAGGTAACTTGATTCTCAAAGCCTAGAATGAGAGCTAAATTCCTGAGTGGTGTTCTGTGAGGAGGCTCATGGAGCTTTGTCAAATAACGAAGGATGTACTTCAGACAATAATATGCCAAGGTATGGCACGTCTATAAAAGTTGGTTCAGAAAGTCTGCACAACACCCCCTCGTTGGGGCTATAAATACATCTCTGTGATGGAGCTCAAAATGTGGTGAAAATATTTTGATATTGTGTTTTTAGCTTTTGATACATCTCTTGGCTTGAAAGATAAAAGGATTCACTCTTGGAATTTACACTCCTCTGATGTGATTAAAACCAGATAGGTGTACTGTAAATAGAATATGCTCTGTAGGAAGGTAGGTATGGCTTAGTGTTTTTGAGCAGGAGGTTTCTTACTGGGGAAAAACAGCTTTTCTTGATAAGTTGCTTGTCACTGTTTTCAGCAGCACCTCCTTTCATCTATTATTCATTTTGGAAGACTTAATAGTGTGGTTTGGGTGTGGGCTGGTACCAGACACCAGTAGAGTATAACCTCTTCAAAAATAGGAGATCCAAGAGGTGTGGGGGATAGGGCAGCAAACACATGAACGTGTCTTTGCTTTTGAAAGAACATTTCCCCTCTCAAAAAAAGAGCCACATCTTATATGCTGGAAACATTCTCCACTAGCCCCTACTGAAGTGCCTGATTGAGCAGACAAAAAGATGAGTGTGTGCACACCTTATGGCTGTGGCAGGTAAGATGTGAAGCCAGAGCCCTGTTCTCCAGTGACAGGAGAGGATCAGCCCAGTGGTCCTGCAGTGGCTGGAACATGGAGCAGCGTGGAGGAAGATGCAGCTAAGATTTTTTCTGTATCCCATTAGCACCAAGTGGGGTGTTTGCAGAAGGTCTGCAGTTTGTTCCCCATGGTTTGCTGGGAGGTCTGCAGGGCCACAGTTTGGTGTGCATGTAATGACTGTGAAGTCCTGTGTGACCATGGATTTGTTGCAGTCGCTGTGTGCGTATAGATGGATGTATTTATAGAAGAATCACTGGGAATGTGAGAAATAAGCCTTTGAAGTGTCAAGCCAAATATTCTGGGGGGAAAAAAGAAGATTTCTTGTCTACATCAGAAGCTTGCATTTCATGTAGACTTGTCTCATTTTACCCAAAATATCTCCCCACAGGTTAGGAGAGCTGAAAGCAATAATAATAATGGCGAATGTAGGGGGAGGGAATGTGTGTGTGAGAAAGGAGAGAGAGAGGAGGGAAATAACAAACATTGCTGAAATGTTTTTGTTCCTCCTTAGTTATAAGTTGTTTCTTTCCAGTGGCTTTTTCTCCTGCTTTATTTCCTGTTCTCTCATAGACCTGCCAGGAGGCAGAGCTGAGTGGCTCTGCCTTTGGTCAGGTGTCCTGCTGGTGAGGACCAAGGGATGGAGGACAGTGGCCAGAGTTCTCCAAGCAGGCTGGACATCCCAGAGCTCCCAGTCAGGGCCAGGGGGCTCAGAGATGGATGTGTGCAGGGTCACCAAAGAAGGGGTCCACTAGTCCTTCGTTAAGCTGCTACTGGGATATCAGAGTGAGCTGAGTGGCTTTTGATCATGGATTAAAGCCAAGGAATGTAACTGAAAGGAGACTTCTTGCAAAGCAAAATAAAATACAGATGTTTTTCAAAATTAACTTTTCAATTGATGGCAGTGGTTTTGTGCATCATTTCCATTCTAAGAGTAGAAGAATACTCATTTTTTTGTCAGGTACTGTTTCAGGCTGCAGTTCCAGGCTGGGACAGCTCAAAATTTTCCCTTGGAGCTTTCAGTGAGAAATTCTTGCTCTCTATTTACAGGTTTGGGATGTGCCACTCTGCTTCCTTTGCTGTATCTTTATGGCTTTAATACAATATATGCTTGTCCCAGTTGAAATTTAGAAGTTTTGCTTTAAAGAAAATAAATCTTGAGAGGAGTATGTTTTAATGCCTGTAAAACCTTCAAAAACATACACTTGAAATAGTTCATGGTGTTAAGGATGAGAATTCTTATCTTCTGGTTTGCAGGTAATTACTCATATAGTGATTATTTTTTCCTGTTATGTCCATTCCTTGTTCTTTTTAATATGAAGTTAATACTGAAGCTGGAGAAAACCATGAAGGCAAGAGGGTTGGCTTAGAAGTGCAACACAGGATGCTCTTGTTTCTGAAATACCATAAACTTTGTAGCGTGAGGTCTTTTTGTGCCATGGTGAAAGGTTATGGTCTAACAGCATCCACCATTAAGAGCTCATTCTCTCCTGAGCTCCTAAATCCTTTCAGTGGGATTTTTTTAAACAACGTTTGTGGAATCTAGGCAAGCTATTTGTTGTGATCTGTATTTAAAATCCATTATTTTGGTGGGATCTGCGTGACTGTTCTAGTCTTCTTCTTGGAGAGTGTTAAATAACAGTGGCATTAATAGATCTCTTCAATGCCTGGGAGAGGTGGAAGAAAATAATGCTACTGTTAAAGTAGCAGCAGGTTGCAGACTCTTGGCTGTAACATCCATTTGGAGCAACAGCAGAGGGACCCAGGCCTGAATGGGAAGTGAGAACGTGGTTTCTCCAAGAGGTTTCAGATATTAAAGCAACCAGTAGCAATAAATGGAAGTGCAGCCATTGGTTAACAGAGTTTGGCTTTATATCAAGACCATTTCTGGAAGGAGATCTTGTAACATAAATTACCGATTCCTGAATTACTGCAATGTGTTAAGGATTCTTTTTAATTACAGGATGTTAAGGCTTCAAAAATAAAATTCTTCAAAGTTAATCATGAAGTGAAATAACTCCGTACTTAGCTGAGCTTCAACTTCATTAAAACTGTTCAAACGGCTGATGGAGCCCTAATAAGTTTTGTTCAAAGATATGACATCTTTGAAAATTTTCTGCAAATCTAACTCTATTATCTTTGATACTCTCTAATTGGATATTGCAATCTCTATTCATGTTGTCTAGTGGATTGCATCCATGATAAGGTGCTGTAAATGTATCCTGTTGTCCTGAAATGAGAAAACCCAGGGATTGTAGGGGCTATTTTCAAAACAGTTTGAGTCCTTCAGGCAAGTACAAAATATGTATTTTGCCTTATATAAATATAAAAATAAAACCACTTTGGGGAGTAGGAGATTGGAGGGGGGGGGAAGAAATGGAATAAGCAACATTCTGACAGTATCAAATCATTAATGAGGGCACTGGTTCCTAAATTATTTACAGTGTATTCCATGTGCTCATCTGTTTTAGAATTGTTAATATTGAATGTGTTGTTTGTTATATACAAACACTTTTCTCTCTTTTACTTTTAGATACCCCTTTTTGCAATCTAATTTAATTACCTGTGCTGTTCACTCTCAGCAACCGTAAAGATTTTTTCCTTCTGCAAAGTGAAATCACTAATTTACTACAGAACATCCTCTTGGGAGGAGCTGTTGGTACTGTGTGGATGCTGGGGAAGCGTAAGGAGTATTTATTTTCCCAGAGGGAGGTGGCCTGGCTGTGGGCACTGGGGTTGGATGCTGAGAGGGTCCCTCCTCGTGCCCAGCCGTGCCCAGCCGGGCGCTGCTCCAGTGCCCTCTCCTCTCTGGGAGCTGTTACTTTCAGGACCATCAGCTGTTCATCCTCCTTTTGGTGTCCCTTAAAGCAGCTCGAACAGCAGATAGAGAAGTAGCATTTTGCCCTCTGCTGGGAAGCAGGGGCTGACAAATGAGTGTTGTGAGCTGCTGTGCCAGCCGCTCTGCGCCAGGGAGATCCTGAGTGCAGTTCCTTCCTGTCCTTCATTTCCTCAGGGGCTGCAGCAACAGCACAAATCAGTGTTCTCTTTCTCCTTAAGGGTGTGATGTTTGTCCTCCCTTTTGAGATCTATTCCTTTCATGTCAGTGTTGTCATTAGAAATCATCTGGCCATTAGTCAGGCTGTGATGAAATCCTGTGCCCCAGTCCCTTCTTACACTCAGTGACTGGATCCTGCTCTGCCACTGTGTTTGTGGAACTGTTTGCCAATTCAGAAATCAAATGCAAACACACACACACGACACACACAAAATGGAAATGGCCTGGTTTCTAGTTCTGGTTTGAAAATAGGCAAGATACTTTTTGTATTTCTGGTGTAATTTCAGATTAAAATGTTGGAAGGACAACAGAGGAGTTTCGGTTGGGAGGGACATTTAATCATCTTGTCCACATCTGCCCTTAAGTGAGCAGGGGCATCTTCAACTCCCTCAGAGCCCTGTCCAACCTGACCTTGAAGCTTTCCAGGGATAGGGTAACCCCAACCCATTCCAGTGTTTCATCACCCTCATTCTTCCTTAAATCTAATCTAACTCTGCCTCCTTTTAGTTTAAACCATCACCCCTTGTCCTGTCATAAACGTTTCTCCCCATCTTTCTGTTTCAGTACAGAAAGGCAGCAGCACAGTCTTCTGGAGCTCCTCTTCTCCAGGCTGGAAGAGTCTTTGCCCTGCTCAGCAGTGTTGGGTACCTTGGAGGTCCTTCTTGTTCCTGCATTCACATTTGATACTCCCTGAAACACAAACTTCAGTCACTGTAACTGAACTGAAATAGCTTTTGTTTCTTACAAGTTGTCACTTTATCTGCAGCTCTGCCCCAAAGCGGTGTTTTATTTATTTTACTGAATTTTTCTGAAGGAGCTGCTTTGCCTTAAGAGAAA
This sequence comes from Hafferia zeledoni, assembly GCA_035583235.1. Taxonomy (NCBI): domain Eukaryota; kingdom Metazoa; phylum Chordata; class Aves; order Passeriformes; family Thamnophilidae; genus Hafferia; species Hafferia zeledoni. Next base: position 16,572,131 of record JAWWEV010000018.1, on the reverse strand, counting down.
TAGCTCAGGTAGAAGACAAAATAAGGAATATCCTCAATGGCTTGTGAAAATGCCAAATATGTGTTTTGATTTTCTGCCCAGCTGAAAAGTTGTTTAGTTTTATTAACCTGAATTCTCCTAATATTCATGTCTTTAAGCTTTGTTAGTTTCAGTTTATGAAGCTTGGTAATTTTTTTAAAACTCCACCACTTAAGAAAGTTGATTTAAAATTTGTATGAAACCACCTTTCCTTGAGAGCTATTATAGTGCTTATTCCAATAATGGCAAATTTGTCAGAGTTATTATACTATTATGTGCAAAACAACACTCATAAGAACATTGCTCCTTCACATTATTATGGTCTAAACTAAAGGCAAACTAAATATAACTGTATGGGATTAATTGTATTTTAGGGGTTTGAATAATTTAAGTGTTTTTGTTCTGACTCAGCTGCAAGCATTTTTCCATTACTATGGGTTTTGAATCTTGAAGATAACACTGATAGAATTCTTAGTTATTACAGGATAATGCAATGCATAGTGTGGAATGTCTTTATTTACAGCATTGCCTTAACTTCAGGCAATCACAGAATCAGTTGGGTTGGAAGAGATCATCAAGTCCAACCCTTGATCCAGCCCCCGTGTGATTACCAGATCATGGCACTCAGTGCCATGTCCAGTCTCACCTTAAAAACCTCCAGGGATGGTGAATCCACCCCCTCTCTGGGCAGGCCATTCCAATGCCTGAGCA
>JAWWEV010000018.1:16548338-16565312 GCA_035583235.1 Hafferia zeledoni | reverse complement strand
TGGATTCCCCATCCCTGGAGGTTTTTCAGCTGAGCTTGGCCGTGGCACTGAGTGCCCTGATCTGGTAAAGGGACTGGAGTTGGCCCAAGGGCTGGACTTGATGATCTTGGAGGTCTTTTCCAACCCAATCTATTCTATGATTCTATGATTCTATAATATATTCCAATGAACCCCTTAATTTCAGCAGGAACTTTCAGGCAGGATTTTCCATTGTTTTGACATGTTCACATACAGGTTTTGAGGGGTTGGTTTTTGTTTTAATTAATTACAAGACCTTTAAGAAGTGATATTTACTCAATATTTTATTACAAGAAGCAGGTTTACTTAGTCCTTTAATAAATGGTGCACTAAACTGCCTCTTTCATTTTAATGGTGTCCCAAGGAGTGCATTAGTCTTTGAAGCTGAAATACTTTGACATCAGACTGGGTGATGAGTTGCTATGGTTTCAGGGGCAGTGTCAGTGCTGGGAAAAGGCCTCATCCTTGCCATGTGCACACATGCAGGCCTGGGCTCCTATATATTTCATGAGCAGAACTTAGGAAATATCCTTCCACTTCAGTGCTGCCTTCACAGGGCATGAGGAGAGGCTGAAGGGAGATGTGCAACTGGATCCCTGTTCCTTAATAGCTGGTCCATTGGGTTTGAGTGGAGCTCTGTGCATGTGTGTGTGGCAGTTTTCAGCACTTTGATGGAAGATGGAAAGCTTATGCCTCATGCAGGCTGCATTCACAGGGGGAATTTCCAAGGCAGGCAGAAACCAGAGTGGGAGGGAGAGGATTCTCATTTCAATGTGGGATAGACTCCATGCAAGCCACTTGCTCAGTTTCTTGAAATAATTTTTTCAACCTGCAAAAAGTGGCATGTTTTTGTCAGCTACTGATAACAACCCAGAAGTATTTGTGTATATGTGCTTTCTCTGAAGAAGGAATGATACAGCAGGACTTTTTTAAAGCATCAAATAATTCTTAGTAACAAAAAAAAGGTGTATTAGACACTTTGCTTTCCTTATCACTTAAGCATCTTTATCTAAAAATAGAACCCTAATCACTTTCCCCTTGAGTCCTTTAGCTTGCAAGTAAGAAATAAATAATGGCTGGATGTTTAAAACAATCCATTATTTCTCAGTGCATTGTAGAAATGTGAATTCCTCTGAGTTATATTTAATGCACATATTTCTAGAAAATATATAGTAGCTTCACTGTGGGTATTCAAATGCATCTCTGAGAGAAAGAATGATTTCCTTAAGTCTTAATGAGTGCCTTATTGATTTGTAATGAACAAACCGTCCTCTCTACAGACTTTGTTTCTGGTCAAACACTTGCCATGATTGATGCTGTTTCATTGTCCTCTGCTGTTGCACTTCCCCTCTCGGTGGCCCAAGGATGGTTTAGAATAACTGCTTATATTGGGAGGTGGGTGAGATTCCTCCCTGTGCCACACAGAGAGTTTTCCAAGGATGGTTTAGAATAATTGCTCACACTGGGAGCTGGGTGAGATTCCTCCCTGTGCCACACAGAGAATTTTCCAAGGATGGTTTAGAGGAACTGCTCACATTGAGGACTGTGTGAGATTCCTCCCTGTGCCACACAGTTTTCCAAGGATGGTTTAGAATAATTGCTCATATTGGGGGCTGTGTGAGATTCCTCCCTGTGCCACACAGAGAGTTTTCCAAGGATGGTTTAGAGTAACTGCTCTCATTGGGAGCTGGGTGAGATTCCTCCCTGTGCCACACCGACACTTTCCCTCTTCTCCCAATAAAACAACCCTCAGTAAGTCCTTCAGAAGCTTCTGAGGTGGGTCCCATGTGTGACCTGCCAGCCCTAGGGCTGGGAGCTCCTGCAGTTGGGTGTTCTGTAGCAGCTGAGAGGTTCTCAGGGCCTGCTGAGCTCACAGAGTCAGTGAGGGGTCCCACAGTCCTCTTACCTGCCTAGAATTACTCCATTTTGGAGGGTCTCAATCCTTTTTCCTTCAGCTCTGTTTTTCCATCTCGTAACATCTGACTTTCCACAGAAAGCCACCTGTAATTTTGGAAGCAGTGATTGGATCCTTGCTGAGTTTCCTGATGGATAATCATCCAGCAGGATGAAGGGAACGAGCAGCATTCCTCTAGGAATGGAGCCTTCTCCCCAAGCTGTGGGAGAGAGGAGTTCCCAAGCCTTTGAATCCAGGGATTCCAGAGCCAGAACAGCTGGATGTACACTGAGGCTTTTCTGTTCATTTGTCATGTGTGTAACCAGCTCCTGGCACGTGTGTGTTTGCCTGTGAATTCCAGGGCAGTGTTTTGGGAGCCCCTGGGGAGTGCACTAATCAGTTTGATTCATTGCAGTCCTTGGGAGCTGTGATGGCAGAGCCTCACAAGGTTTGCCATGTTCTCTCACTGAAGGTTGGTGCAGTCTAAGCCAAAAACACTCAAATGAACATCTCAACTTTTATTACCCAAAGAAACTGTCAGACCTCTCTAATGGTTTCAGGTAGAGTGAGACTACCTTTTATTTTATTTATTATTTTATTTATTTTATTTTATTTTATTTTATTTTATTTTATTTTATTTTATTTTATTTTTTTAATTTTATTTTATTTTACTTTATTTTATTTATTTTATTTTGCTTTATTTTATTTTAGTTTAGTTTATTTTATTTATTTTATTTTATTTTATTTATTTTATTTTATTTTACTTTTATTTTATTTTATTGTATTTTGCTTTATTTTATTTTATTTTGCTTTATTTTATTTTATTTTGCTTTATTTTATTTTATTTTTTTATTTTTTAAATTATAATTTTGTTCAGCCAAAATGCATAGTGCTGGCCTATACAAAACATAATTAAGGTCTGGGTCGTGCCCAAATCTTGTGAGGACATTTAGTTTTTTGGGTTTTTTAAAAAATTTTTTCTCTTTGCCAACTGCTACTTTACAGCTTGTAAAGATCTTTTGAAACTATTACTTTATGCATTAGAGATTTGCCTACTTCCACCTCCCCCTTTTGGGATTCTGTGAGGCTTTTTTCTTGTATGCTGTGCCAACAGCAGATTTTGCCTGAGTATTCCTTTTCTCATTAACATCAATTGAAGTGAGACATCAGAAATCCAGGACCATTTGCAATGACAGGACAGTGCCAAAGCTCTTCCTTTCAGAACCCATAGGAATAAAACTATGCAAAGCATCCTTTCATTATTCACATTATGATACCCTGCATAAATTACAAGTCAGAAGCCAGGGAAAAAAATTTCATGCACTTTGTCAGGCATCCCAAGTTGAAATTTTGAGAGGGAATATGAGAAATAATGAAAACAAACAAAAAAAAGCAAACCCAAAATAACCTCACCAGTGGATTTTGGACATGCCTGTTTTCCTTTGTTAATGATTTTATCATGATACATGAGCCTACTTAGGCAAGTGAGGATGAATACCAGGCCATCTCTTTCTTTGCTGCTTTACAGCAGGTGTGGATTGAAAACCTTACAGATGTCTTTTATTCCCCTTTTTCCCTTTTTTTTCTTTTTTTCCTTTTTTTTTCTTTTTTTTTCTTTTTCCCTCTTTTTTCTTTTTTCCTTTTTTTTTCTTTTTTTCCTTTTTTTTTCTTTTTTTCCTTTTTTTTCTTTTTCCCCCTTTTTTCCTTTTTTTCCTTTTTTTTCTTTTTTTTCCCTTTTTTTCTTTTTTTCTCATAATGGTGAAATACTGAGGGCATAGAGTTGAAAGGCTTTTCTTTCTCCAGCCTCCCTTTGGTAATGGCTTAGGTGGAATCCTCCAGCACATCCTGCACCTCAGCCCTCCTGAATTGAGCGGAATGCCCAGCACACACTTTGCAGTGTCAGGACCTTGTGTGTGTGCCATAAAAAAAGACATCCTTTCTTCTTGAACTGAGCTAGTTCTCACCTGCACAATGGCTTTTAAAAACCTACTTCTTTATGGAGAAAAATTCAGCTCCCCTGTCTGTGGTTTAGTTTTAAAGCCCTGAATTTTGAGGTTTATTTTACTGTATTTGGTTTTCATGTGGAGATCTCTGAAGAGAGCAAGTACAGGGACACAATGATTAGTGTGAACATGTCTTGTTTTCATTAGGTAAAATATTTTGAGTTGATGAATGAGGTAAAATTTCATTTGATTCAGTGGAAAGAAAGCCATAGTGCAGCTTATATAGAGTAACTATGCCCTTTTTTAATGGGATTTTGGCCCACAGGAGTAGAATAAAGCCTTTTTCCTCTTGGGGCCACGGCCAGAGCAGCCTCTGTCAGAGCCCAGAGCATTCAGTTTTTCTGCCCCCTCGTGTTTGAACCCGTTGTGCCCACATTGGGATGCAGCAAGAGCTGAGAGGGCTGTGCCTGTGATGTGCCCAGGCTGTAAGAACATGCTGATCAGGCATCTGATAAACACTTCCTGGGGCAGTGTCTTCAGTCTTGCCACCTTTTCAAACTAAAGAAATTGTGAATGAGGGGGTTTTTTTGGTTTTTTTGGAGAGAAAAATAGTCAGGAAAGAAAAGAGAGCTGTTGATCTCTTGGTGTCCCCTTGGATCAGGTAAATAAATGAGCATTTTGGTTTAGGAAAAGCTTTTGGAGGTGAAAGGCAACACCTTCATTATACAGCAAGACATGTAGGAAAATTAAAGATGTTAAAGTAAGAGCTGAAATTCAGCACTTGTCAGAATTTATGTTCAGTGGAAACTGATAGAAGTTACTGACTTTGAGACCTGGTAAAAAACCCAACCCACAGAAAAGACAAACCTCTGCTGATAATTTTCCAAGTTGCCTGGATAAAGAATCTATGGAGCACCACAATCTTTAATCTGACTGGAGGAACAGGAGGCTTTTTTTTTCCTGGTGGGTAGCAAATTTGGATTTTAAAATGAGACAGACAGGACAAATAGAAAGCTTAAGATGCATTTGTTCAAAGGTGTGATTTAATAAGTATGTGTTGCCTTACTATTCCCAGGAAGAAATTAGCTTTAACACATAGCAGGAAACAGGTTATTTGTTGAGTTCATAAAAAGAGAAGAAAAAGGATCAGCATATTGTTTAATTGAAGGAGAAAAATAGAGTGGTTAAGGTATAAGGGACATTGATGTGGCTTCTCTTCCAGATGAATGAAACACACTCTGCAAAGTGGCATTTCGAGGCAAATTCAGCATGTTGAGGGAAAGGGATTTCATCCCTTCCTGCATCCAGATGATGCACAGTTGCACTGCTCACAGATCCCTTTCTTTGGATGCCAGCTCCCTGGGACACAGGTTTCCATGGATGTGGCAGGAGTTGGAATGCCCTGCTCAGTGTCCTGTACCTGTTGTCAGGCAAGGTGGGCAAGTTGTTCACAGCATCCACAAACCTCTCCAAGACACGGGAAAATAAAGGACATTTAGCAGTCACTTCACATAGTTCTTCTTAGATTGAAGTAAAGTTCAGTATTAAAGCTTAAAACAAAGCCAAAACATAACCAAAGGCAGTGTTACTGTAACTCTAAATGTCATACATCCCTTACAGAAAGTATCTCTCAGATTAATTATGGGAGCCCTGGATTTCAAGCAATTGGTTATGGAGGCAGGAGGGATGGCCCTCCAGGGGGGAATCTAAAGATGTTTCATGCCAGCAATAAAAAATAGTTAGGGAAACTAATTGCTTGGAGAGGCTTTTAAAAAATAAAATAAAATAAAATACGGTGGAGTCATCAGCTTGAAGTAAGAAAGGAAAATGAGAAGATGATTTGAGTGCTATTTAAAGAATTAGTGGAAGAACAGAGAGGGCTGAGTGTGGTTGTGTCTGAAATGGGTGGCCAGTCCCAAAGCTGTTGATCAGCTCTAGTTTGGAGTTACCTCTCACTGCTCCACAGGTTCTCTGCCTGCCACAGGCACACCCCAAGCATCGTGGTCTCTGCCATTCATTTGTGCCAAAGTCTTTTTGTGATATAAAACTTCTTTAAGTAGCTTAACATGTGCAAGTGATTTTTTTATTTTTTATTTTGTTGGGGGTTTGTGATTTGAGTTGTTTTATTAGGGTTGGACTTTTCCCCCCTATAACATGAGTACTGTGTTGCTCATGTCTGACCTTCAAACAAGAGCAGAATTGCCTTACATTTTGCTGGCCCCTGGATTTTCCTGTTGCCCCTGGATTTTCCTACTGTCCAGCTTGAGCAGCCCCACTGGCCTTTATCATTTCAGATACTACAATTTTTGGGTCTATTTTGGGTATATAGAACAATTATCAAACTTTGGTGAGGCATAATCCCCATGGAAGCTGTTATCTCTGAGATATGTTGTGATGCAAATGTCAGTTAAATTTTGCAAAATGCTGCGTGTTAAAGTCAGAAATGGTGCAACAGATTCACCTCTTCCTTTGCACTCCTCTCCAGGTACTGTTTCTTCCTTGTGTGATCCAAATTGTATTTAAATACTTTGTTTGATCTACTCTCTTCCTTTAAAATCCAGGAAAATCACAAACTTTACCATTTTCAAGCCTGTACAAGAAGATGACAGGATAACTTTGGCAGACTTGGTGTGACTTCAATTTGGGCCCCTGCAGGGCTCAGGTCTGTGGTGGAGCTGCTGCTCCTTGGGCATGGAGGGATCTCCAGCAGGTCTTTGCTGCCTGGGACCAGCAGGAGGAGGAAACACTGTGAAGAAGAATTGATCTTCTTCATTGATCTACCAGCTTTCCTGAAAATCAGAGTTGTTACCTGAGTAGGTGCAAGAGGAAGAATGTTCTTCCCTAGTCTGTCTGCTCCACCTCGGACCATTCCCGCAGTCAGGACATCCCTTCTGCCTTGGCCTGTTTCTGAACCTCTTTTCTTTCCCTCCCACACTCTGTGGGGCTCCCTTCTGCTCCTCCAGGGTACAAGGCACATGCTGTGAGAGGGCAAGAAGCGTCACCTCCCTGTTCTCACTTGTGCTGTGCCAGTGCAGTGCAGAACCTCAAGAGCAGATGGGAGGAGGTGTCAGTTTTTACATAGTTTTAGGGTGGTGCTGGGTCAGGTTCTGGAGACTGGACCTGTTCAGTGCTGGGGGTGATGACAGAAGTGGGGAGGTACATTAAGTGCTCTGCTGGTTTAGAGGTGCTTGAAATTGTGGTCAATTCATGTGAAAGTTGAATATGAGAGAGGGTTATCTGCACCCCTTACCTGAGGGTCATCCCTCCCACTCCTCCTCTTTTTTCCAGCAGCTGAAATGGGATTGAGCTGCAGTTTGAGCTGTAGATGCAGCTGCCTGCTTGGTTTTAAACACACACCTGATTCTCTCCCTGTCACCTCTGGCAGCATAACAGGCTGTCTTCTGTTCTTACAGCTTCTCTTGCCAGTCACTTGCTTTGCCTTCACCTGTTTCTTCTCATTGTTTTTTACTTTTTTCCCTTTTAATGCTAACTGGTTTCCAGAAGAGCTGCATCCATGTGTGTTACCAGCACATGGAAAGCAGAAGGAAACAGAAAACAGCAGTACTCACACAGGAGATCTTGGCATTTATTGCACAAGAATTATGCTTATCAGGATGAAGAGTAAATGACAGCAAGGAAAATAGGAAGGATCTGGGGAGCCAGGGCTGTGTGATGGCCTTGGTGCTGCACAAGGGTGGAATACCCAGGGCACAGCCTGAGGCAGGGCTTACATTTCTTCTGGCTGAGGGCAGTTGGGACCTCTGTGAGATGAGCAAAGCAGAGTATCTCAGCTTTTGTACCATTCGTGGCTTGCTGCAGCTCCATGGTCAGCCAGGCTTCAGGAGTGTGTTCCACCCTGGGTGAAAGGCTGTGGGACAGGTCTGAAGACCTTGCCAAGGTGTCACAGCAAGATTTTTTCACTGTCTGTGAGCTGGTAATGGGCAGGTTCAGCCTGAGACCCAAGTCTGTGTTTGGGACAACAATGAGCTTCACAGAAATAGTTTTCCAGGAGTCTGGTATATTTGGATTTTACAGATTTGCTTTTGCTGTTGTGCTAGATGACATGCTAACCTAGGGATAAAATGTTTTTATTTAGCAGGAAACCTTGACTGCATACTTCTGCACTTCTTTGTTCCTATCTCATCCTCTTTTAACCAATCTATTTTACCTTGAAATTTAATCTACCAGATACAAAGAAAAAGCAGAAGTGCAGTATTGGACAACTATTTACTTAAGCATTCCCAATTTCTTCACCTCCACTGATTGGTGCACATCAGCCGACCTGGTCAGCATTTTTGCCTAGGAGCAACCTTCATTTTGCAAATTCATGGCTGTCAACATGTTGTTTCTCTGTTCCAGATGTGAGTGTAGATGCAGTGGGTTGTCTTGAATCACCATCAGAACGTGCTGCTCTGTGATGATGCTCAGACACACAAGTGTCCCGGGAGCTGAGCCCACTGCAGGGGTTAAACAGGCTCTCATTCCCAGCTTTCATGCAGCAATTGGGCACCAAACAGGTGGAAGTTGTGAGGCTCTTGGCCTTGTTTCCCTGCTGCTCCAGCACAAGGCATGGCACGGAGCTGCAGCAGCACCGGGTGTGTTTCTCTCACTGCTATCACCGCATATGGCTCTGGGCAGCTTGCAGAGTTTGGGGACAGTCTGGCAAATTCTGGTTGTACTTTCTGTTCCTGTTGACTGCTCCGTTCCTGTGGTCCCTGAGTGTTGGCAAACCCTACCCCCTTTCAGAAAAAGGAGGGGAGTTAGAGAGTTCTAGGTCTTTAATTTTGCAACCCATCGCAACGCGGAGCCGCGAGCGAAGGTTTCGTCAACGTTTTGCACATAACCTGGTTTATGGCTCTCAAATTGGTTTCCACAGGGCTCAGGATAAAAGGCCGGAAGAACTTTTTCAGCAAGTGTTCCTGAGCTTGATGTGCAGGGTTGACTAGAAAAAAGAACAGAATTTTGTATTTGAAATGGTTGACAGGAAAAGAAAAAAAAAAAAAAAAAAGCCTCACAACCTTCTCTGCTGCAAAGAGAAATAAGGCATGTGGCGATTGACAGATTTACGTATCCAGATAAAATCGGCCCCTTTTCCAAAAGCAGAACTTTCTCTTTATGCAATGCCAGTTTCAAAGCTTGCAGCTCCTGCTGTGCCTAATGGTAGGTATGTTTCCAGCCACTTCCTTTTCATGCCTGCAAATGGGATCATTCTCGGGTCTCCTCATTGTCATCTGGGAGCTATTCCCTTTCACTAATTTCCCCAAATGAGTTGTGGCCCACTCCGAAGACTACAGGATTCATTAGAGTGAAGAATAACGACAATGTCCTTGGTGTCGGAACAGGAAGAAAAGATCCCAAAGGCTGCCAGAGATAAAGATCACCCACTGAAAGGATAAAAATGAACAATGCTTCTCGCAGGGAACCTAAAAATACAATACTGGCTCTCTCGCACAGGGTTCGGCTGCTCAAATAACAGCGCCTTGTACAGTGTCGGGATTATTTTGGTCTCGAGATAATATGAAGTCTTGCAAATTTAAACATCATTCATGTAGGGAAAACATGGGTTTAAGTCTGAATGGTACCCAGTGTTCTGGAATGAGCCCAGGTTTATGTGTGTCGAGGTACGAGGCTGCAACTTAAACTATCCCTCTTACTCTGAAAAACTTCTTGAATAGCTTTGAATCAGTTGATTTGGGTTTTTTATGCCTATTTCTTATCAGCAGGTTTTTTGGAAGTGAAATGGAGTAACCACCACGCTTTCCTGCTTGAGAGAGTGGGCTGTGGTGGGCTTGGCTGCTGCGTTATTTTGAGTTCTCTGTTGTCAATAAGACATAGCAAACCAAAATTGAGTTCACTGTGAGGTTTGTGGCATTTGTCAAGCCTGATCACTGCTGCCTTTAAACAAATTATTTATTGTGTGAACCTGTGCTTCAGTCCCTTGCTGAGTGGTAGTTCTACATTAATAATTAAATTTTCCTTTCTGTATTTTAACATGAATATGTATGCATAGTGTATGTAGAAATGGCATCTAGCAAATGGATCCTACATAATATAGTCCAGTTTTTAAGACACTGCGAAAAGCAAAGCTCTGCAGATTTGATTTTATTTTACTGTGTGTAGACACACACAATTTCCTGTTGTGCCCATGTTTCTGAGTCCTGCTTCAGATCATAGAGCTGGAGGAGAAAGAAGAAAAGAGGCAGCTCTTACAACTACAGTCACTGCAACTAATTGTTCCTACTAGGTAAAGATGCCTCCCTTTTACTGGCTCTCTGATGATGGCTTTTTGTTTCTAGCTACAAGCAAATCTAATTTGCAAATGAAAAATTTCATTATAGCAGAAAGTTGCCTGCAAGGGAATTAAGGGAGGCACGTTCAAAAGAATTCAGCAGAACGTAAAAACGCTTCTCAAAGAATGGATTTACGACCCCAATTCACAATTAAAATAGCAATTGCTTTTAAGTGGTACCTATTATTTTTAAACGGTTAGATATTCCAACAATAGAGTTGGAAGGGAATAGGCAGCTTGTGAGCAAAACCTGTGGTAGGTAATTGGCAAACTCACTTAATATTTTTTGTTTGCTCTCCAAGAGCTCTCCCCGATGCCACTGTAACAGTATGTTGTTGGTACAACAGAGCTGACAGTTTGCTGAGATGAAAAGGAAGAGAATGGAATTAATCACACAAACTTCATCATCCAGTCTGGCATAACCGAAAGTGAGTTCTGCTATACTTGAACTATTTTAAATAACTTCATGTTTTATTAATCCAGTTTTTTTGCTGTTAACCTCTTCAGTGCTTTCTGCCCAGAGTCCCATTGCCATTCCTGTCCTTTGAAAGGTGCCCCTGGTACAAAACCAACCTTGGCATGTCCTGGGTGTCAGCACAGGAGCCACAATGGTTGGATAGTTTTTTCCTTTTGTCCACAGAATGGCTAAAAGAAAGAGAAAACTGGAGCTGCTTTGTGCTGTGGTGCCTCTTTTAACCACTCACCCCACAGAGACCAAGTTACATGCAGAGGAGAGAGGTTATCAATATACTGAGAAACATTTAGCATCTTGAAAACAGTGGATGTTTGAGGAATTTCTTGAATTTCAGGTAAATGCCACTACATTAAAAAAAAGCTTGTGGTTGTGAATATGAAGACACTGGCAGGGTCCTTGTTCAGAAGAGACAAAATAATGTTCAGTATATTTTTCTCCAAGCCTGCTCAGTACCCAAGTGCTCTGATAGTGCCTGTTTTGTTTGACATTGTGCAGCAAGTGCCCAGCAGACCCCTGAGTCCTGTGTCCCTTGGGAGTGGAGAAAAGAGAGTACTGGGGAGCACATTTTGCTTGGATTAGAGCTCAGCCATTATTATGGGTTTGCACTATTTTTTATCTATTCTGTTACATATTTACAGGCCATGTTTTGTGTCAATGTTTTCACAGGTAAGGAAGGGTGTCCTCTTTTTAATTTAGTGAGTTACCATTTGACCTGTGACTGCTGCAGTTTGGCAATATTTTGATATGTTGGCCTCCTTTTTAGAGTGAAAGCAAAGTGTTTGCAGAAAGAGAGCACTGGTAGCTCCCAGCTGCCCAAGCTCAAATCTTTTACATATTTAATGTCAAGCCATGGATGTCTTTGTGCAGAGGACACAAAATACTGCTCTTGCATTAGCTTGTACATCACACTTCCCTCCAAGGATCACTTTGATTCCTCTCCCTGTCTTTCCACTGAAGTTGCAAATTGCATCCACTGTGATGTAACCTGTAATGAATGGATGATCTGGGTTATAATGTGCAAAATTTTGTCATTGTTTAGAGAAGGCTTAACTTCAGTTCATCCTAACAGGCTGGGAAAAGAGCTCATTTTAGAAAGGATGCAGACCTACAGCAAGTTTTAGTAGGGTTAAAAAGTCCTATCCCTTTTTGCAGGTAATATAATTCTTTAAAGAAGAGAATGTGGAGTTGTGATAAATTGCTCTAGAAAAGCATTACATACTTTTTATATACAATATATATTTTATATAGATATAAATTATATATGTATAATTTGTATATATGATATCTTTATTATATGTATCTATAATATATATTCTATATATATACTTTTATATGTATCTCATGTATGTAGCCTGATACAGAGCTTCCTGTAGAGACTGAGAGAAAAATACTGTTGGTTGACACTGTCCTAGAACAGTCAGTAAAAAGAAATCTGGTAGCTCCTCTTGAACAAAAGCCCACTTTTCCATGGGCTGTGTTCTAGGCTAATGTGAAACTGCAGTAGCAAAGGCTCAAGAGACTCCAGCAAGGAGAGTGCAGTTGATTTGCTGCTCTTGCAGTCAGTGCACTGCACTCTGAGACCTGTTCTAATGAAAACAAGTATTCTTTATTCACAGATCACATTTCACGGACTGTGCCTTGCTTTTTGGCAGTGAGGGTTCCTGGGCTGCCCGTGGTCTAAGGGACCTCACTTTTGAGACACCAGGAAGGAGATTTAACCTGCCCTTAAGTAAATTAATGTCATGTACCATAGGATGATCATATGCTGGGGTGGGACAGCGAGCACCATAATGAATTAGAAAACCCTGAGTGATTTTCAGCCCCTGAAATCTGGATTTCAGCTCTGGCATGTCCTTTGCTGGAGCTGAACTGACTTTCTCCCTTCCTCAGAGCTGCATTTCTCCCACCAGTAATTGTTCCCAGTGCTGCTGTCGCTTCAGTTTTTCTTGACTGTCTTTTCCCTCATTTATCTTATTACACTGCTCTGAGTATGACTGGCCAATTCACGTCTTTATGTGATGTGGAAATGTTTTATCTTGGCTTTACAAACACTGACAGTGCTTTTTGGCACGGGGGTTGCCAGCCGGGCTGTCCTTTCAGCCTCTTCCAGCCAGGGAAGTTTGGAAACAAAAGTTTTCTTTTTTGCAGATTATAAATCACTTTCTCCATGCTAATAAGCTTAGATAAGCCGAGGACATGTTAACACTGTTGTACAGATGGGGGAGCCGAGATACAGGAACATTAAGAAACTTGCTTGAGGAAGTCTGTGGGAGCTGACCTTATTCTGGGAGAGACCCACGCACCATCCTTTTTCTTGTCAGAGTCTTTCTTTTCCTTTAAGCCCCTCCCTCCGAGGAGTCGTTGGCACATAAAAAGCTCTCTCGGGTTCTGTGTGTGTGCCTATATTTACCTCCAGCCCTGCTAATTTATTGCACGGCGTTCCATGTGGCACTGCAAGCTCAGTCGATCCCGGAGCCTTTGCCAGGTTTGGAAAGCAGGAGCTGCTTTGCTGGTGCTCTGGCAGAGCTGCAGCTCGGAGACAACTGCCCCAGGAAGCAAAAAGTACAGCGGGTGTGTGGTGTGGAGCTGACTGGCATAAAGAAAGTGTTCCTTCACCTCAAATACCCTGCAGGTCGTGAGCCTGCCTGTGCTGAGCTGCACACTCTGTGCTCAGCCCAAAATGAGGATCTCCAGTGCCTGGCACGGGGCAGAACCCGAGGTTGTGCCTCTCCTGCAGGAGTGATGGATGGAGTTAAACAGTACAGGCAACCAGACATTTACTATTACCATGGCAACTTCAGATGATGATTTATTAAGCCATACTTTTTTTCCACAGTGGAGACTATGCATTTTTGTTGGTCTGAGCTCTCCAGAGACTGTTTCTTGCCACTCCCTGGTGTGTCCTTTTCTCCCATCCAATTCTTCGCTTCTCTTTGCTGAAATTACAGAATAAAGGAAGTGTGTTTGCAGCAACCTTTTTGTCAGGCAGAGAAAGCTTGGTGCAGTTTATTGCTTTGTTAATAAATACACTACTGCTGGTTACCTTGGACTGGGACACAGTTCCAGTGGCTGGTATAGGTGTGGGAGCAAAGACAGCTCAGGAGAGGCTTTCCAAGTGCTGATAGAGAAGTGGGGGTGCTTTTGGCCTGGCTAGGCTCTGTCTTTCTATTGATCTTTAACTCTCCCTCTTGCTTTCACTCCACTGTGACCATCACTTCAGTCCCAGCTGCCAGTTCTGTGCAGTTATTACCACCACAGCTGGAGCTGCACTTCCCATTTGGACTCAGCCCTTCTGATGCAGCTTGGTGGAAGTTCATGAGTTTGGCTCAATCTGTCCAGTTGTGGTCATGAAGTGTTTGCAAAAGGCTTCAGTGGCTCCTGTGCTCACAGGGACATGTGGCAGCCCTTCTGGTGGCAGTTCTGGAGCAAGGACACACTGTGGCTGCTGGGGGAGAGCTGTGCCAGCTCCACACAGCCCCAAGGAAAGGCTCCAGATGCAAATCCAGGGGACTTCATGAATGATTCATTCCTGAGCTGCAGAGACGTGGTTTGAAAACCTCGAGGATGACGGGAACCAGGTCCAAGCAAACACAACGAGTGGAGCAGCTTCTGATTATAGAACCACCAAATGAATCTTTGGAGCAGAAAAGATCTCTCAGAAATCTGGCATCTCATCATGCCATGTCTGTCTTTATGAGCAGATAGTGATATTTTTAAAGCTCTAACCTCTTAACATCATTAATCCACATGTAATCATTGCTTATTTCAAGTCTTGGTGTCAGTGAGTTGGGGTTTTATTGGTTCTCATTCTCTGAAGGGCAGGAATGTCCTCAGGATTTTTAAATAAGACAGTTGTGATCCATCCTGGTGGGTAAACGAGTTGTCCCCTACCAGTTTCTGCTGGGTGTACTTGCCTTTCCTCACTGAGATTTATTCATGTGATGCAGTTTCATTATCATGTGGCCATATTTATGATATTCTTTTTTTACTTGATTAAATCATTCATTATGGACTTCCTAATGTGATAATTACGTAATTACACGTGCGTGTGTGTCAGTATTGATTGCCTAAGTGTATAAATAGCTAATGCATAGCTTTGTTCTTCACTTCACATGGCCCTGAGGTACCTGCCCCAGGAAGGGGACACATCCCCACACACCTGTGTGACATGGAACTCTGTGCTCTTTGGAACTGCTTTCAACTGATTTCAGTTTGTTTTTTGAGAGCAGGACACACAGCCCTTCTCTTGGAGAACTTTCTACCTTTTTTTTTCCTTCTTCCTTTTCCCCCCCCTTTTTTTTTCCTTTTTTTTTTTTTTTTTTCTCCTGGGAAATCTGGACTGTGCTTTTCTAAAGTTTTCCTGTTTGTTTTTTTTTTTAAAGTGTATTATAAAAGTAATAGAACATAAATAATAGGTATAAAAAGCATTAATTATCAGCATGCTGCAAGCATGCCTTGCTACTATTTAGCAACGTTAGGATATCTGCATTTAGGGGGTTTCTGGAAGTGCACAGACATGATCACAGCACAAGGAGTGGCTTTAGGTGTGCAGGACTGTCTGAAGTACAATAGTTTCATTTTTCATCGCATCCCTTTGCATCCCACCCCAGCTCTTATGTACTGGTAGTTTTTAAATTGAAGACTTAGATGTGGAGAAAGAAAATGCTGTATTTTAAAAGTCTTAACTATATAATAAAAAAAGGTTACTGAACAACATATAAATTTCACCCCCTACATCTGCCCCCAGAAATCATTCTGCCATGTGCTGGACAGAATTTGCAGGAACCATTTTTCAGTACCAGCTCACTGGGGCTCCTTCCTATTGTGTGTGCTTGCAGCTGTCACACAGTTCCATTGTTTGACCTGTGCTGTTTTTCAAACCCAATCTGAAATAATTCATCTTTCAATGGCCTTTGCCAAAAGACAGTAATGTATCTCCCAGCAGTCCTGATGAATTTGCCTGCCTTTTGGATTTTCACATAAAATGCAAGGCTGAAAGTGTGTTTGTTCGCTCTTGCTGTTACCCCACAGAAATCAGGTGCAGAAGAAGAGCTGAAATCCAATCACAGACTGAAGTTGAAAATTCCTGTTGTTGTTGTAAGGAAAGTCAGCACAGTATAATGCAGTGATGATATGAAAACCCTCTCTGCCCAACTCACCAGCTGCTACAGGGACACTTTCTATAATCCAGTGCCTGTTGGGCACATCAGAGATTTGATTCTGGCACCTATTATACATCAGTATATGTGTCTGATGAAAAAACCTGTGCTAAAAGCAGTGAGGAAGACAGAGAAGCAGAGAAAAGGACAATTCATTTGCTGCCTTTGCATTTTAGAATCCTTTTCTGCCTGACAACTGGAATGAACTCCCTGGGTAACAAAGTGTCTTTAACAATAACAAGGGGAAATTAAAGAAAACACTTTAATAATAAGGAGAAATAAGAAGATAAACCCAAGCAAAGCCAGCTAGCCCAGACTGCACAGGAGCCCCAGAGAATCCCTGGCTGGAGGTGGCAGCTGGGGAGCTGCAGTCTGGACTGTTCTTGTGGCAGAGCCATCTCCTGGGAGTTGCTGCTGCAAATTCAGAGATGTTCGAGGAAAATTCAGGTAGCCAGGAAGGAGGAGGGGAAAAGAGGAAAAAACCCAAACCAAATCCCAGTCCCCCAGTCCCATAAACAGAATGTTAAAACTAGTGGCAAACACCCCCCCCTGCAAACACCAAAGGCTGTATTTTGCACTGCTGCTTCTCTGAAAGATTTCAGAAGGGACCTTTTGTAATTATCTAATCTGACTTTGGTTTAACACCAGCCAGGAAGTTTTGTTCTGTGTCACGTCCATAGATTTCCCTCGCCACCTTTGGGACTTCCATGGGATTTGTTGCTGTGGGCAGTACCTTTGGCCACCATGTGCTGCCAGGAGCAGAGCAGATAGTGCAGGTTTTAGAAGGCTTGGCAATATTTCCTTGCAGCTGGAAAACCACTGAAAGGATTGAGTCTAATAAAGGAAGTTCTGTGCAAAACTGAGAAGTCTGGATCAGAGTGCAGAACTCCTGCCCTCTGCTATAGGAGTCTGGCTTGGAGAGCATCCTCAATTCCTCTGCAAACATTCCACTCCTCAGGTGTGGACCAGATGCAGGTAACACATACAGGATAACTCCAAACACCTTTCCTGTTCCTTCAGTGGCACAACAGCGGAACAGCATAAACCTCCCTGTGGAAGTGAGGAGGAAAACAATAATTCAGAGATGGAGCAGATTTGCTTTGCATTGAATGATAGAAACATAGAATGGATTGGGTTGGAAAAGACCTCTGAGATCATCAAGTCCAACCCTTGGGCCAACTCCAGTCCCTTTACCA
>JAWWEV010000018.1:16535700-16548238 GCA_035583235.1 Hafferia zeledoni | reverse complement strand
CCCCTCAATCTCTTTCCTGAACTGAGGGGCCCAGAACTGAACACAACACTCAAGGTGTGGCCTCCCCAAGGCAGAGTACAGGGGAATAATGTGGGATTAGTGAACAAATCCTGGGGACTGCTCACCAGGAGGGCATTCAGAGCATATTCACTGGTATGGAACATCAGGCCAATCCAAGGAATTGCCCCTTGAGGATGCTTGGAATTGTCATGACCTGCAGAGTGAGGCTTGTTCTGGAGCAAGGTGGGTCTTTACTCACTTCCAGATAAAATGCAGGAGTACAGAGTGAGCTGGCCTGGACCTGTTGGCAGTGCCCACTTTCTCCAGTGGTGTGTCCAGCAGGATCACAGGGATGCTTTGGAATGGTGCAGATGACAGGATGAAGTTCACCACAGTGATTGGAGGGGGAAAAGGATTTTCCCCCAAACATTTTTTTTTTCCCCAGTGAGGACTTTTTTCAAGAAGTTAGATCAAACTCGGTCATATTAGCATGAGAGCAAGGTAGGGAAGGTTGATTATAACAAAAGAGAATTATTAATAGGAGAATAATTTACATCAAGGAGCTGGTGGGAGTAAAGTGAATTTTGATGTTTTGAAGGTTGATTGAGTAGGTGGGTGTGTTGACAAAAACAAGACAATCATGTCTGCTTCAGGAACTTACTAACAGGCTTCAAGGATTTAAAATAAAATGTACAAGCTCTGTGAAAACCACTCTTTTTACCACAAGAAAAGCACAGTGTAATTTTTTTGCAATAGTCCAGCATCCAACATCACTTATATTCTGACCTTTCAGATCATGCTGTCACCAAAGCATTTCCTTTTAAATACATTTTTTCCTTCACCATTTCTAGTATTAAGCACTACAGTTCAATTTTGTTTATCTATATAACTTCAGTAGCCTCTGGAAACCTTCAGGATAATATTTCCAATTTCCAGAAAACAATTCCATCCTGCACAGGTCGAGGTTGTGGGACAGAGTCTTTGCTGTGCATTATTATGTGTTTCAGCCATATACAAATGCAGACAGACTCCTTCACATTAATGTGGGGCAAGTCCTCAAGTGGGTTCTGGGCTTTGCCACTGGAAAAGCTGTTTCTGTGCCAGGGCTGTTCCCACTGACTGTAACTTGGGCAGCTGAGCTGCTTGGAAAGCTCAGCAAACAAACCGGTCCTTCTGCACCCAAAGATTTGATATTGAGCACTTGGAGGTTGGTTGAGTGCTCATAAAATTAGTGACTTGAAAAGCTGAAACAGAAGTAGCAGCAAAGGCACCCAGAGAGTGCATGTTTGGGGAGCAGAGCAGTAGGCACTTAAAAATGAGGTAGCAGAGCTGGCAGAGAGAAGGCATGTGGTGAGACTTCATGGCCCCAAAGGTCCTTCCTCCCAAACTTTAACCCCCTGTTTATGCAACTCCACCTCGTGCTGCAGGAGCTGAGGGGGCTTTAGTGCCCCTCTGGTGTTGGTCCTTCCAACCCTCATGCAGTTTGCTCCCTGTTGTTGCTGTATCCAGGTTTGTATCAGCATATTTGGGGTGATTTTAGATAGGCTGGATAAGATGCAGACAGGACAGTCAGCAGTTTGGGCAGAGAAAAGTAAAGTTCTTGTAGTGTTAAATCCAAACGGATTAATGAATCCTACATGGCTTCTGTATCTGAATCTTGTATTACATCACTAAATCATAGAATCATAGAATGGATTGGATTGGAAAAGACCTCCAAGATCATCAAGTCCAACCCTAAAAGTTTGAGGGAGGAAAAGAAAAAGGGAAGTTAAAGGTGTTGATGACTTTTTCTTGGCACTTTTCTCTGCAAATTCTGACCCTTTTGTGGAGTAATCAAAAAAATTACCTTTTTCTTTGCACAACGTTTTGGGGTTTGGTGATTTCAGTGCCAAATTTAGAGGCAATTAAGCACAAATTTGGAGAGAGGGAAGCTTTGTTGGCATGTGCCACCTTTCCTTGGTGTCCCAGTGCAGAGGTTGAGGAGGCAGCACAGCAGGTCACTTTAACCACGGAAGGAGTTGAGCTTTAGGAGCTGTTCCTCTGCTGTCCCCTTGGAGAATCCCTGGTTTGAGCACACCCTGAGGGGTGGGAGAAGCAGACACAGAGCCATGGGCTGGGAACCACAGATCACCTGACTTCAGTGGCTTTCCCTGGGTGAGCCTTCATGGTAGTGACCACCCACGTCTCCCTCTTCTTGTTGTTAGGGGATGATTAAAGAAAAAGCTCCACTCTCCAATACCTTACACAATACGTGGTGGGATTCTTTTTTCTCAATGTGCAGTAAAAGGAAGCAGAAGATGATTTTCTAGAGTGAGAATGGAAGGATGTGTAATCAGATTCACTCTTCCCTTGGATCTCATACTTTCACTGCATCAAAAATGATTTCTTTTTTTGATATATCTCAGGATTGTAACCTGCTGTATTTCTTGCTGGTGGGTTAGGCCTCTGAAGAGCTGACATGGCAGCAAAGTGTTTGGGGTTTTAGTATTATTCCTTCTATATTACATTGGGTTTGGTTATATAATTATAGTTGCAGGTCTTTCTGGGTACTACCCTGAAAGATATTACAGATTTTGAATGTCTTTCAGAGTAGCACCCAGAAAGAGGCACAGTTTTCAAGGTGTGTGTTGTGGAGACACAGGTATTAACCCATGTTTATTTTTACCAAGGTGTGCAGACACAGTGAGTGAGCCCAAGGACTGCTGTGCCCGGGGACACCTCGTGGGCTCCCTCAGGCCAGGGAGCTGTCCCAGGTTCCCCAGCTGAGGCCACATGATCTGCAAGGGAAGCTCTTTGTCCTGAGCCCCTCCAGGGAGGTAACAGGACAGTTGTCTCAGTGTCCACATCACCAGCCCCATTTCCTGCTGTTGCAGCAAATCCTGCAAAGTACCCATGGGGCAATGTCCCCTCCAAGGAGAAATGGAGCAGTCAGGCCTTCAAAAGCTCCAATAACTAACTCCTGGCACTCACAGAACACCAGTCCTCCATTTGGGAAATACCAGAGTTGATGAAGGGTCCTCAGACATCAAACACATCAACTCCAGCTAAAAAAAGGCATGCTATATATGGTCATTCCTCCCTTTGGGAAGACATTCCTTCTGTTGTTCTCCTTGGCTTATTTTAGTCACCCATTTCATACCTCCTCTGCAACACTTGACCCTTCAAGATAACCAATCTGTGGTGATGATCCATATTTTCTTCAGAAACTGGGAACCAGGAAGGCTCTTAGTGACAGTGTTAGGAATTGTCTTAATTGCTACTTTCCACCAGTGTATCTTCACCTTTATGTGGCAGATGTGACTCCTGGCTTTGAGAACTTCTGAACTTTAAACTCATTTGTTCATGGCAGTGTGGGATTCAGTGCCCACAGTTCTCCAGGGTTGAATCTGAAGTCCTTCTTGCTTCTCCCTGCAAGTTGTTTTTCCTTTGCAGCACTCTGTGCTCTGACTGCAGCTCTGACCAACTGCCTTATCTCAGACACGTTCATGGAGCATCACTGTGAGGTGCTACAGGGAGTTGACAAGGATCAGGGCCAGTTTCAACACTAGTCAGTGGGTTTGTCAATTATGTGCAAGAATCTATCTGAATTGCTGGGGCTTTATTTCCAGGTAGCACAAAGTGTGGCAGAACATGAGATAAAAAGGTAGTAGACACTTTACACGGAAAGCTCTGAATTGTTTTGCCTATTTAAGCAGAGGAGCCAAATAAATCAACCTGCCTAAGAGAAGGAGTGGGAGAGGACTGTCAAACATAGACAGTCCTCTTGGGTCACAGCTGGCCACAGTGGGAGAACTGGGATGCAATCCTTGTTTGTGTAAAGGACAATGGGAGCTGAAAGAGAAGCTTTGTCTTTTTATATGCCTGTGGTGGGGGCAAGATAATACTAAAATAATTCCTGACACTCTTAGGAGGGACAGTGGCTAAGGTTCAAAGCCATCACACAATATCTGGGGTAGGAGCAAATGGTTGAACTTCAACCCCTTGGAGCATCATCTCTTACATTTATCAAGGAGAAAACAGTGTTTAAGAGCCTTCACAGAAGGAAAATCCTGGGTGCTAAAGGAAATGGGAACCAGTGGCTAGAATGCCAGAGCAGAGCATTCAAATGGAAGAGCAGGTCAAGGTGTTCCACCTTAGTCTGGTTCAGTGTGGGGCTGGATCCCCGTTCCACTTTAGTCTGGTTCAGTGTGGGGCTGGATCCCCATTCTACCTTAGTCTGGTTAAAGGTGGGGCTGGATCCCTGTTCCACCTTAGTCTGGTTCAGTGTGGGGCTGGATCCCCATTCCACCTTAGTCTGGTTCACTGTGGAGCTGGATCCCCGTTCTACCTTAGTCTGGTTCAATGGGGCTGGATCCCCATTCCACCTTAGTCTGGTTCAGTGTGGGGCTGGATCCCCATTCCACCTTAGTCTGGTTCAGTGTGGGGCTGGATCCCCGTTCCATCTTAGTCTGGTTCAAGGTGGGGCTGGATCCCCGTTCCACCTTAGTCTGGTTCAGTGTGGGGCTGGATCCCCGTTCCACCTTAGTCTGGTTCAATGTGGGGCTGGATCCCTGTTCCACCTTAGTCTGGTTCAGTGTGGGGCTGGATCCCTGTTCCACCTTAGTCTGGTTCAAGGTGGGGCTGATCACCAGGAGCAGCAGCTGCTGCACCATTTCCAGGTGTCTTCACATTCAGCTGGGATGCTTTTCTGGGAGAAAGTTTTAATCAAACACCACGGGCCCCAGTGCTGGGGTTAATGATGGGCAATGCAATGACCTCTGATATGCACATCTTAGGATATGCAAGAATAGATCTTCCCACTTGTCTTTTTTTAACTTGAAATTCTATGAGTTGATGGATGTCTGCTAGTGATACAGCTTGAATAACTCTTTGTACTTTGCCCTAATTCTACAAGACTTTGTACAAATTTTTCTCATTATAATCTTAAGAATACCTTACACATTATTCTCTCAGTCTGTTAGCTACTATTAGCAGCCCATGTGAATCCTGCCATTGGTGTGGTAAGAATTGCTTGGGAAAAAAATCAGTCTCTCATGCTGGGTTTTGATAAGGTGGAAGTAATCTTGACTTTTAACTCCGCATTCTTGAAGGTAAATGTCGAGTCATTCAACTTTTTTCATTAGAAAATTATAATAAGTCTCAGTGTTGAGAAAATAGAACTCAATGCTTGGATGTTGGACAGCACAGAGCCCAGTCCTTGGGAGCTCTTGGATTTCCTGTCCTTTGAAAAGCAGGTTTTGGTCCCTCTAAATGGTCCCACTGCAGGTGGACCATCCATTTGAATTTGGGTTTGCTGTGGTTTCACAGTTTTCTGGCTGTATTTAATGCCATTGTCTGTTTCTTTCCTGTTGCAGAATATGTAATATTAGATCCAGTGGCCCTTTTTTGTTTCTAACATTTGTGGGAAACAAGAACAGCTTGTGAGTGTCTTCACAGAATTTTATATGTGTGAAGTCGTATTTTTCTTTTGTGATTTATTTTTAATGCAGTGTAACTTATAACTGGAATGCTTAACACCATTTTGTAAACTATTTTTGGTAAAGTATTTTGGTAAAGAGTCAAAAAGAGATCCTCTTAAGTTTGGAAAATAAATTCTTTCAACAGTATACCATTGTCCCCAAATAAATAACCATTCCAGCATGACTTATTTCCTGAGCAATCAATTGATAAAATTGGTTATATGTGCTGCATTTTGGTTTATGTCTTGTGTGTTGGATTGTAAAACTGGAAAGAAATACTGAAGTTTAAACAATGGGGGTCTTTTGGTCTGTGAGAAGTCCTTAGAAATAAAAAGGAGGACTGAGTGAAGGAAGGGTTAAGCCAAAAGATCCTCTGACTCTGATAACACGATACTTTGTCCTCCCAAACAGCTTCTCTAAAGCCAGGAAGTATCATATACAATATGATTTAAACACTTTGGTTTCTGGGGACTTGGGCTCTGGTACTTACCTTGTTGATCTGTCAATTCTTTGCTCTGAAGGTGGGAAATAAAAATTAAACTGCAGCATGGAATTCCTTTGGATGTTACACAAAACCAGCAATATTTGCTGATAGGATTGCAGGGAAAATATTGCACCTGGAAATGCAAGGTCCCTGGATTTTTGGTGGCAGCTGGTGGAGCATTCCTGGTCCTCTAAACTTTATTTTAGAACAACTGATAAATTAAATATATACATCTGAAAAAAATCCCATTGAGCTCCACATAAAAATAACTTACTTTTAAAAGTTATTTGATGAACATGCAGGCAAAAAAAAAAAAAAAGGTTCCTTTTCCTGCAGCCTTTAATTGGTGGTTGTGAACATTGAAAATCTTTCTGTGGCCCCTTGATCTCTTTTGATTTTATTTATGCAGGTTATCTTCCTATTTGTTATGATGTCTTGTGGTGACTTTGGTCAGCTTGGAAATATTCTGTAGACTGTCAGAACCCACAGTCTGATAGTCTTGGGGAGTGGACAGATAAGGAGAGGCTGAGGGAGCTGGGGGTGTTTAGCCTGGGGAAGAGGAGGCTCAGAGGGGACCTTATCACTCTCTACAACTCCCTGACAGGAGGTTGTACCCAGTTGGGGATTGGTCTCTTCTCTCAGGCAACCAGCAGGAGAACAAGAGGGCACAGCTTGAGCTCTGCCAGGGGAGGTTCAGGTTGGATATCAGGAAGAAATTCTTTGCAGAGAGAGTGGTCAGGCCTCGGAATGGCTGCCCAGAGAGGGGATGGATTCTCCACCGCTGGAGGTTTTTAAGATGAGACTGGATGTGGCACTGAGTGCCATGATCTGGTAATCACAGTGGGGTTGGATCAAGGGTTGGACTTGGTGATCTCAGAGGTCTCTTCCAACCCATTTCATAGTTCATTCTACAATTGCTTCTATGATTCTGTAAGTTGTCTGTGGCCAGCAAGGAGGAGCTCTCTGGTTCAGGTGGGTGCTGTTCAGGGGGATGGATTCCACCAGGAGGTGGTGGAGCTGTGGAGGACTTGCAGCAAGGAAGGTCCTTGGGACCAAGGGGACAGCAGCAGGGAGGGGACAGCAGCAGGGAGGCAGCTCAGCACACGGAGATCTGCCTGCAGCAGTCACCTCAGAGCTGGCAGTGACAGGAGGAGCTGGGGAAGGGGCAGTGAGGAGGGGTTGGAGCTGCCTCTGCCTCACCTGGTGGAGCAGGAGGTGATGGCAGCCTTGGAAGGGCAGCTGGTGGCTCATGCAGAACTGATCTGCCTGAAAATTATGATTTCAGTGTGCTTGGAGTGGGGACAGAAAGTTTCCATCCTTCAGCAAGTAAATCATGGTGCCCCAGGGTGGGCAGAGGAGAGGAAAAGATGTTCAGGAGCGTGTGGATTGTCAGGCAGGTGCTTTGTCTGTGGGAGTTAGTTCTGGGCTGGGTCTAACACTGAATCAGTTGGTTAAAACTTGGTTGTAATAACTCCAAAGTCATGGGTTCAATCCCCTGTATGAGCCACTGACTTAAGAGCTGGACTCGATGATGCTGGTGGGTCCCTCCCAACTCAGAATAGTCTGTGAGTCTGTGACAACCTTTCCTGTCCCCAGCAGTGGGAATGCAGGGAAAGCAAAGGGCACAGGAAGGAGTGGGCAGATGTTTCTGCTGCTCATGGTTAGAAGCAGGTAGAAGATCTGTGAATTACAAACATGATGTTAGAGTGTGCATGGCATGTTTGGGGTTTTCTTTTTTTTTTTCCAATCAAAAGCTATTTCTGAGCTCCGAGGGCTGACAGCTGTTCCAGTTTTGCTTGGGGATGTTTTCGCAATGTGGATTAATCAATGTTATGAACTGGGTCCATGGGGTTTTGGGAATGTAATTGGTTTCAGATGACACTTTGCCAGTCAATCTGTGAAACAGCCCAATGTTGACACAGCTGAGCAATTCCAGCTGTTTCCACTCACCCCTTCTTCTCTCCCTGGATGCACCACCAGCCTTTTCCCTCTCTCATCTCTCCCTCTCTTGTTGTGACTTTGTAAAACAAATTCGTGATTGCAGTTTCTGCCGTTTGTCTCTGCCTTGGTTTTGTTTCTTCCCAGAACGCTTTCAAAATGCATCATTTTAGGTACGTTTTTTGATGTCCGTTTTTATCACCTTGAGCTTGATTTGTCGTAGAGATATTAACTCTTTTGAAGCAAACGTAGACGTTGCTTGAAGGTACAATTTTCAGATAATGTGAGAAGTTTGAAAACACTTTTGTTGTGACAAACCCGTTTGTTCTCTCCAGAAAGGTACCAAAGAAATGATGCTGAGCAAGGGCAGGGGTGGAGGGTGAGTGCTCTGCATAGAGATGTGCTGTAAAACACCTTCCACTGCTGCTTGGCCCCAGCTGGGGAGACTTTCAGACCTCGCTGACTGGTGGAAATACCTTCCCAGAAGGAAGTGGCTCAGAAATTATCTAAGAAATTGAAATTCTAGCCATTTTTATTTCTAGGATTAATTGATTTATAAAATAATTTTTCACTTCCCCTCTTTTTTTCCCTCCCATTGTATAATAAGTATTATTACTATTGTAATTATTATTATGTTTATATTATTATAGTTATATAATATTATAAATGTAATAATAAATTATAAATAAAAATATATAAATAATATAAAATATATTTATTTAATTATGTAATAATACATGTATAATTATATATTTTAATATATAACATATAATTATGTACTAATATGTGTACAATTATATATTTTAATATATAATATATAACTAATATATAAATATATAATGATTTTAACTATATAATAATACATAATTATATATACAATAATATACAACTAATATATAAATATTTATCTATTTTAAATATTTTAAAAATATTTTAAATATTTTTCAATATATTTTCAATATATAAAAATATTTTAAATTTGTATATATAATATATAAATAATAACAAGTAATAAATATATATTTATATTGTTCTATATTATCATTCTTGTTATATTGTAATAATAATTATTATTATATTTATATAATTATCTAAATTTAATAATAAACTGTAAATAATAAATCTATTAATAATATATTTATTTAAAATATGTACAAATATATATAATTATGTATTATGATATATATCTAATTTTAAATATATAATTATTTTAAATATATAATGATATCTATAATTATGTATACAATAATATATAACGAATATATAGCTAATATATAAATATATATACACGTATTTAAAATATTTTTAAATATTTAAAATAATATTTAAAATATTTTAAATATTTTTGAATATATTTTAAATATATAAAAATATTTATTTTAAATTTGTCTATATAAATAATATATAAATAATAATAAATAATAAATATATTTTTGTATATTTATTTTATATTATCACTATTATTATATTGTAAGCCCTGTGGGTGCCTCCTACATCTGGAGTTTTCAATATGCTGTCAGTGCCTGTTCCCAATTTGTGCCCATAAAGAAGAAAGTAGATGCAGTGCAAGACACTTCACATTCATTTCCCATGGCATTTTTTGTGCTAAGTGACCCTCAGGATGCTTTGCAGCAGCCCAGCCCAGCCAGTTATTGCTTAAAATCCCGTGTGCATGACCAGGACACTCTTCCCAAAGGTGGCACTTTGGCATCCACCAGGTGTGGCTTTGTCTGAGCCCTTGGCCACTGTCCCTCTGCCATCAGCCTTGGGGCTCTTCTTCAGCCGTAACTGCACCTGTGGAAATTTGCCTTTATTTTCCCATCGTGGAGGGGGACAGATCTTGAAGGATTTCTCTTGTTTCTGTGACTCCGCCAATGGCAGAGTAGTCTAAATTAAAACTGATGTGTACAAAATTGGGTAACAAATCTTTTCTTGTTTGATTTGCTGAGTTTTTGAAACAGCAGAAAACACCCATGTTTAAATCATCTCTTCTATTAAAGTAGCATGGAATGGAAGGACTGATGAGGTCCCTTCCACACACTATTGCTAATGCTTTAATCAGTGTATTTGCCTACTCTGTATGGCCTTTTTAAAAGGAAAAATGTGTACTGAAAATACAGCAGGAAAATGGCACCTCTGTGAGTATTTCTTTTAGAATTACAGTACTTGACTGAGAGCATTGCAAATTGTGCACTGTGCTTTTCAGAGAGTCTTGATGTCATGAATTCCTGTTTGTATAATTTCCTGCCAGGGTGCTCAGTAAGAATATCCCACCCTACACTTCATGCTGGCACTGGGCACTGGCTGCTTGTGGAGAGTTTGGAAGGCATAAATTCAGTGCCTAGACCTCCCCAGGCCTTGGAGGCCCCATGGATATGACAGGGAAAAGCTTTCTAGATTTTTCTAGTTTCCCATCTTTTCTTTATGTCCCAGAGACTCTGCCTAGCAGTTCAAACCAGCATCAAAAACCTCTTGTTGACTGAGAGTTGACTCCAAACCTTTTCATTCTCTTAATTTCTAGAATCTGTGAGAAACCCTGGTCTCTACCAAAGGACTTTTAGCATTTTTACTGTTGAAGGCCATGTTTTTTTCAAAGCTAAAGGACCTTGGGCAAACATTTAAATGCACTTGCTACTTGGGCATGTGGTTTGAGGTACATCCTGGTGGTAAATTGGACCTTGCATTTAATCACAGCAATATCTCAGTAACTTGGGATTTGATCTTTCTCTGCTATTCCAGGCCACAACTAGTCCTTAGTTAAGGAATGTCTACACAGAATTGAGGAGAGAAAAGCAAAGGCTAATGCTGCTGTCAATTCAGAAACAAAATGACAACGTTTCTTTAAGCTGAGCAGACATTAAACGCTCTGAGGACATGTTTGCTATTCACTCTAATGTTCTTTTCATCATTCTTCAAACAACCCATGGAGGTTTTCTGTTGTACAATCTTTGACAAATCTTTCTTTGTATCCCCAGTTCTCTTTTGTTCTGTGGAACCACCAAGGGGAGCAGGTTCTTGGAAAGGCAGAGGGAATGCACAGCACCAGGACGGTGTGGGGAGCCTGTCTGGGCTGTTCTGTGGTTCAATTCCTACAATCTCAGAGCTGTCATAAGCCCAGGTTTTCTCAGTGCTTCTCTGGTCTCCCACTGGAAGTTTTGCATGAGTAGAAAGGAAGGAATGTGGCTCTTGCCAAGGATTTGCAGAGCTGCATGTGCTGGATCAGCAGCATTAGGTGCATCTGTGCTGCCTGAGGCTGCCCTGCCAAGCTCATTCCTGTGGACTCAGAGGGAAGAACAGAGTGCAGGGGGTGTCCTGCTCAGAAACTGCAGCATTTGGTAACTTCCCCTGCTTTTTGGAGTGGTTTATTGTTATCACCCCGGAGCTGAAAAACCTACTGGCTATCAGTCATTCTGGTGTATCTGCAGACACACTTGCAGAAGGAAATGCATCTTAGCCTTCAGTGTGTTGGGGTTTGTCAGGTTAGTGTCATCAGCTGTAAAACCCAGAAAGCTAAATTAACTATTCCAGTGTTTTGTGGTGCAGAACACAGAATATTCCAGTGTTCTGTGGTGCAGTCTCTGGCCTGCAATAGGAAAAGCAGGTTCACCTGAGTGTACCTGTGAAAAGTCCTTCTCTGTCCACAGTGGAAGTCCCTGCACTGTCCATTCTCATTGCTTTGGCCTTCTTCTCCCACCAACTTATTTGGCTATCAAGGTCCTGAAGAAGCTCCTCCAATAGTACAATTTTCAGGAATGGGAAAGTTCTCTGAAAAAGCTTCTAATAATCAGTCCATTTCCAAGGTAGGCTTTGGCAATCCCAGATCTCTGGTGATGTCAGAAATTTAGGCAGAATTGCTCCATCCCCAAAGCACTAGAGGCAGATTGGAAATCTGTGGGCAGGAAGAGTCATTTCCCTGCTCAATGTGTCTCCTGTGAAGCTGCTGACAGAGCTCTGAGGAGAGCAGCAACACCCTCCATCCAGACCTGCCCACAGTCTGTATGCCCAGGACTTGAGCTGTAAAATGTTTCTGATGGATCTGTGTTTCCTGTGTGTCTTTCTGGTTCTGAGTAGGGCCCTGGGGTAGAAGGCAGCAATAAAATACTTTGTTAGTGTGTTCTCCTACCAGACTTTCAGAAGTGCAGGGGTGGTGTTTGACACTGCAACACTAACCCTGAATTCACATTCCTGATACCCTGAGCATCAGAGAACTCTTCATGGCTTCACTTCTGTCTTCCCCTTTTGTTTTCCCCAAAAAGACAGAGTCAAGGGGGCAACACAATAGTACAACCCTCACATCTTCATTATTTTTGATTTTATTTTTTAACTATTTCAAAATAAGTTGGAAAGGGACTTGATACGTATCATGGAAACTGGTTTATGCTTCCACAAGCTTTATTTCAGTCTCTTTTTCTGCTTTCTGGACCAAGCACAGGAGCAACTTGCTTACACTCAGTGGTAGTTGCAGAAGTTCTTGTGTAGGCAGGACTGTGTGTGCAGGAGCAGGTCCTGGGTTTGTCCTCCATCCCTCTGCTGTCAGCTGATGCTTGGTAGCCCTTGTTGCTCCTGATTGCCCTGATTGTCCTGCCCAGCCCCACCTGGGGCTTGTTGCCCCTGATGGCCCTGCCCAGCCCCACCTGGGGCTTGTTGCCCCTGATGG
>JAWWEV010000018.1:16479547-16493243 GCA_035583235.1 Hafferia zeledoni | reverse complement strand
TCCTCCATCCATCTCTCCATCCATCCCTTCATCATCTTCATCACCTTCATCCTCCTCCTCCATCCAACCATCCATCACCTCCATCACCTTCATCCTCCTCCATCCATCTCTCCATCATCTTCATCATCTCCACCATCTCCATCACCTCCATCACCCTCATCCTCCTCCTCCATCTTCATCCTCATCCATCCATCCATCATCTTCATCCTCCTCCTCCTCCTCCTCCTCCAGCCATCCATCCCTCCATCATCTTCATCCTCCTCCTCCATCCATCCCTCCCTCCATCCTCCTCATCCTCCTCCATCCCTCCCTCCATCATCTTCCTCCCTCTTCCTCCTCCATCCATCATCTTCATCATCTCCATCATCTTCATCCCTCCATCCCTCCCTTCATCGTGTCCATCATCTTCATCCTCCTCCTCCATCATCACCATCATCACCATCATCTCCATCATCTCCATCATCTCCATCCATCATCTTCATCATCTCCATCTTCCTCCTCCTCCATCCAACCATCCATCTTCATCCTCCTCCACCCATCATCTCCATCCCTCCCTCCATCCCTCCCTCCATCATGCAGTTGCAGCAGGAGATGTGCCATCCCTCCTACCATCCCTCCATGCTGCAGCAGGAGGTGCCACCCCTCCCAGAGGCCCCCCCTGCTCCCCTCCCTGGTTAATCCTGCCATGTGCCTGCATGCTCAGCAAGGGGGATTACTTTAAGTCTGCATATTTTCATCTTTCCTGGGTCCAGGTCAATTTGCTGGCTGGGCACAGTGAGCCAGGGCCAGCCTGGCGTGGTGCAGAGGGAACCAGCTGAACTTTGGTGAGAGGCAACACATCAAATTGAGATGTTACCATGTTTACAGGTTCTGCTGAATAAATCACACACAGCCCAGGCAAAATAAACAGCCAATTTTTCTTTTTTTCCTTGCTTTGAGGCAAGGTGATTATATTTAAGAGAAGTGTAGGAATTTCCATCTTTCCAGTGACACCACACGAGAACCTGCTTAGCACTGAACAGTGACAGCAAATGCTGAAGTGGAAAAAATATTTTCATCCATCTGCACTAATCTTCTTTTACTCCAAGATTTAACGGGGCAGGGGGTGGGGGCCAATGGGAGAGAGGAATCAGACACATCTTAAAAGCTTGGCTTAAGCTTTTAGCTTTGCCAGCTCATTCTCCACTCAATGAAGAAAGTGCCAGACTTCTGCATTTGTGGTGGGGATATTGGGATTTTATTTGAACAGTGATGCCTGCAGACTTTATTACCAAAAATAAATAACGAAATAATGGGCTCTAAATATGCACAGAGGAAGGAAAAAGCCACAGCTGGACAGAACTGATTCTTTTTTAAAAAGACTGGAATACACAGTGTACAACTGGAAACAGCATAAACTAATAACTTGCTGTAGCAAAACTGTAGAATTCTCCTGGTTATTTGTGTGGCTCCATAATTTAGGTCTTGTTAATAATAATAATAAAAAAATAATCAAATCTGTGGTCACCTGTGTTACTGGGATCTCTGCCTTCAGATCCCTGAACAGACAACAAAACCAGAAGGATTTCAATATTGCAACTTGCTGTGTCTTTGCCTTTCCCTTGTTAGAGGTCACATTTCTAAGGACTTTTTCACCCAGGAAAACCTGGAGTATTTTACTCCTTTTTCAAGCATGGAACTGGATCCAAAGCTCTGAGGTCGTCCTTGCAAGCAGAAAAAGGTGTTATGTTTTATAGCAATGTGGGCAAATCTCTGCAGAATTCTTAGAAAATCAGCTCATAGCTAAGAATGATTTTGTTGCTGTGATATAGAATGAATTAATAACAAAATTGCTGGGAAAGGAGAAAAAAAATGAGAGTGGACAACTTCTCAGAAATCAGTCTCTCTTCTCCCTCTGGGTGGGTCAGCTAAAAATATTTCCATGTTCTCCTTAAAGGAAGGCCCAGGCAGAGAACCAGAGGTGGGACAACAGGAACAAAAACATCCCTTTGAATTAATCTTTGGCAAAAGAAGTCCCCACTGCATATAATATGTTTTAAATGTTGTTTTAGTTTGGAGTTTTTCCGTGTCTCTGCTCCTTTATTCATGCTGGCTGAGGGGGATTTTTCTGCTTTCCCTACTATGTATTTCACTGGATATTTCTACCTCCTCTTTCCTTCTGGGAAGAAACACAAGAAGATTTAGCTTAAAATTAAAATTTGAGGCTCCTGGGGCTTTGGTTTGGGGGGGCAGGGTTTGTGGGATTTTTTGCTTGTTTGTTTGCAGTTGGCTTTTTGTTTTGTTTGGGTGGTGTGTTGGGTTTTGGTTGGGGTTTTTTGTTTGTTTTTGGGGTTTTTTGGTTTGGGTTTTTTGGTTTGTTTGGGGTTTTTTTGTTTGGGGTTTTTTTGTTTGGGGTTTTTTTGTTTGGGGGTTTTTTTGTTTGGGGTTTTTTTGTTTGGTTTTTTTTTGTTTGGGGTTTTTTTGTTTTGTTTTGGGTTTTTTTGTTGTTGGGGTTTTTTTGGTTTTTTGGGGTTTTGGTTTGTTTTTTTGGGTGGGTTTTTTTTTTTTTTTGAGTAGTCTTTTTCATCCCTACTAACCAAGAAGGGAAATAATGCTCAGGTTTATTGGAACAAAACAGCACAATAGAAACCTCAGTGTTATATTTGGACAGAGACAATAAAGCAGCAAGGCAGTGTCACAGCAAGTCCTGCTTCAGAGGGGCATCAAACTTGGCATCATGCCCATGGAATTAGGACTGATGAGTTCTGTCATGATTGGTTTTCCAAAGGAACAGTCAAGTAGTTGTAAAACAAGACCTCTGAATTTTCCCTTTGCAGTATTTGAGGATTTGGGCATCTGAAGATCCTGCAGATTGCATGTGTAGACTGAGAGATTATATTTGAAAAATCTTGTTTCATGTTGTTTAGTTAAGTTGCAATTTTTGCCAGCATCATTTTAATATGTTTTAACTCGGGTGGTACAAAGCAAAATAATTTAAAATATGTTATGTACTAACCACGTGGGCAGATCTTGGCTCTTCCTGAATTCCCAGGAGTTTGAGACTGCTGTGTGATGACCATGCCATTAAAAAGGGCTAATTCCATGGTGCAGAGCAGAGCCCTGGCACCTGCTTGGGTTTACTGCCCTGACTCCTGCTGTCAGAATTTGCATTACACCACCAAGATCCACAGTCCAGGGCACCAAGGAAAGGTCTTGGGTGCTTTCTGTGCAGTTGGAGACACACAGGGAAACATTTCCCTCCCCACTTTGATGCAGTAATACCTGCTGTTTAATTTGCCTTGGCTTTGGAAGTGTCAGTATTTAAAGTGCTGTTTGCATTGTGACCCACACTTGGTGGGCCACGTTTTCCACTGTGTATTTTCATTTTGCTTGGTGAAGTAAAGATCATATCTAATACATGGAATTACCAGAGCTACCCTTCAGTCAATCAGCTGGTCCCACCTGCCTGTTGTTTGCTAAGAAAGTTAGAAATGAAATGTTTTCCTTTGGATGTCTGAAGTCGTAATTTTGTATTTATTGTCCTTCCTCTCTGAAGAGGAATGCAAAGAACGTTGTCTCAAAATGAACTTGTGAGGTTTCTGTAGTCCCCTGCTAAGAGCTGGATCACTCCCATCACTGAAATGCAGGAAGAGAGGCTGATTCTACACCCCCAGTAAAGCCTTTTGCCTTTTTTTTTTCTTCTTCTTCTTCCCCCACCCCAGGAGCCTTTTGCCCTTGGGACCGAAGTGTTCATTGTTTTCTGCTTGTCCTTGTTGTCATCCTGACAAGACTGAGCCACCCCAGGAATGCAGATACCCACAGCAGAATGTCATTTGGTCATTTAGAGACTAAAACTTGCTGTTGGGAATTCAGACATCCCTTGTGCCACCCCCAGCCTGCCCTGAGTGCTGTCCCTCCCTTTGGGGCACATCAGAGCTCTCAGAAGGAAAACACTGTCACACATCCAGCACTTCAGGGGCAGCTCTACAGCAATAACTGTTACTGCATTGGAAAGAATTTGAGTTCAGGACATCAAAAGAGGGGGAAATGTGGAAGGTTTTTTTACTTTTATTCCAAACCTACAGCAGGTGTGAAGGGTTTGCTTGATTTTGGGGTTTTTTTGTTTCTTTGTTTTTCATTGGGGGTATTTTTGGGTGTGGGGCTGCAATATCAGCCTTGGAAAACAATCTTGTTATTAATTGCCATGTTGTCTTTGATTAAACCACTGTTTTCAGTATTTGTTTACTTTTGCTGAAAGCATTGTGAAACTCAATTCTCATTCTTCTGGTTCTAATGTGAGGCTTTGTGCTTTTGGGACAAACAGTCTGAAGGTTGATGTTTTGCCAAAATGAACACCAGAGTACTTGCAAAATGAATTAAAATGAGAACTAACGAAAGCCACTTTGCTTCTGAATGAGGAGTCTTTCAAAGAACTTAATGATCTTTAATACATAGTAATTTTCACTTTAGTTAATTTGATTTAACTTGAATTGAATGAGGCTGTGCAGACAAGCACCAAGTCCCATTGATTTTCTGTGGGACTCGAGCTCTGAAAGTACTTGCAGAAATGATAAGGGTTTTGAAAATGTTGACTGCTCTTGTCCTTAGCTTACAAAGTACTTCCAAAATATCGTGTTTAGCCTCCATAGCACCTTTGACAGTTCAGCAGAATTGAACAAACCCACTTCTGTGTTAAGGTTTTCTCTCTCACCATTGTGGGACGCGTCCTGGCCACTGCTGATGCAGCTCCAAAGGCTGCAGCCCCCACATATCAAAGCAAGTTATCCTCATGTGCATAACATAATTAACTTGCTGCATGAAAGAGTGGAAAAGAGCCTTGGCACAACATCTTCCTCCTTGTGCTTGTAAAAATGAGCTGGGTTCTGGTTTGTTTATTTACACCAATGATGGAGATGCTTTTCAGCTGCAGCAATGATTCCATATCTGCTCCATAGCTCTGGCTATCTGTGCCCTGTCTGCTTTAAATTCCATGGTTTGGAGGTGTGTGTAACATTTATTCACTGTTAACAATTATTTCAGTGTTTATAATGGTCTTTTGGTTGCTTTGACTGGGGTAGAAGTTTACAGATCTACAATTGAATAAGGAGGAACTAAGGAAGAAGTGAGAGTGAGAGCAAGGGAAGTTTGTGGCACTGTGTGTAATAAGGCAGGAAATACAGTCAGCTCCCACTTGGGTAATTGAATAATTGGCCCTGCACATGGCTGGAAGGCCATGCTGTTAATTACTAATTTCTTTGCAAGATACAGAGCATCTGCTGGCTTTGGTTAGTTCTAATAGTCAGTGGTTGACAGAACACCTTCTGGGTTGTTTGTTTAGATCCCTGGGATACTTATTAAAGTCATTTCTAGTCTAACAAGCCATGTGTCTGGGTGCAGTGACTTGAGGATTATTTGGAGGTTATTACTCTCTCTAATGTTGCTTTCTGTGGCAAACACAGAGGGCAACAGTGAGTAGGCTCAGGAGGTACCTTGAAAGGTCAGCTTAGCCATTCCTGTGCCTGAACACAGGAAATTTGTCTGAAAATCACTCCTGAGCAGCAGGTGTGTGCCCACTTAACTCTGAAGACCAGCATTCTGTGAGGGTTCAGGTAATCCATGTCAGCTGTTGGACACCTGCTTGAAATTTGCTTTGTTGCAGTTCAAGCTCAGTGTTTAGTGCCATCCTCAGGTGTCAGGGAGGAAATCCTCTCCATCCTCAGGGATGACTCCTCCCCTCAGCAAGCTCTCAGTTATCCAGAGGCTCACGTGGTATCCCTCCAGTCTTGTGCTGTCTACACCATGAATCAAATAGTAACTTCCCTCAGTTTAGGAAGCTCCCTTGCAGTACCCCAGATGAGTTCAGTGTTCTCTGGAGGCCTCTCTGGCTATGACAGACATGCCAAAGTCCAGGCTCTGACAGCAGAGAGGGTTCCCTTCCTTCTTCAGGCTGCACAAAGCTGGACTAGGAGTGCAAATGCAAGAGGAGATCTATAGGGCAATTTAATGGTAACTGCTGGCTCCAAGCAGCAGCAACATTAGCACTTAGAACTGAAGGATGGTCTCCAGAAAATGGTCCATCCTGCTGCTATAAATTCCCCTTAATGAGCAGCAAACTCCAGGTTGGCAGGGCTGGTTGTGAGTGATTGCTGCCCGAGTCGTGGTGTGCTGCAGCTGGCAAGGCTCCTGCTGGCAAAAGGCATCCCAGGTATTGCTACAGGTCACAGAATGGTAAATGAACACTTACTGCCTCTGTGGCAAGTGGATTGATTGTTGTGTCCACCTCCAAACGGCTCTGCCTTTGTTTTACAAGGGAATGTATTTGCTCCTGCTGTGTTGAAGTCAGGAGATGAGTCTGGATCCACAGGGCTCGAAGCACAGAGGATGGTGACGTGACAGGAGGGAGTTTCAGCTGGCACAAAATGGCCTGCCATGTGGGTACACAGAAATAAATGGCTGGGTGTAAATGGACATTATTTTTCCTTACAAATGTGATTCTGTTTTTCATGAGTCAGTGTCCCTAGAATGCTGATTTAAGAAAACAGATGATATTTGATTGCAAGGCACTGACTTCACATCATAATCTGATGTCTGATTAAAAGATCTCTGTTGATAAATACCATTTAGCTTGTTTAATCCATTCTTAATATATTTTAGCTTTCTTAGTACATTTGAGAAAATACAAGTGCAAGAAAGCCCAGTTCAAAAAAATTTTCCATTTAGAGCCTGAGGTGTGCAGAGCTTGTTTTAACTAAAATGCAGCATCCATTGCCTGCAATGGGAATTGGAGTGTTTGCACAGGGCCTGTTCTCTGCTGTGCAAGCAGGAAGGAAGGAAGGAAGGATTCTGTGAGCTGGGAAGGATGGCCAGGGACATTTCTGGGGTGTGCTTAACTCAGCCCAAGCTCTGGTACTGCTCAGTCTCATTTGGGGGATAAACCTGGAATGATGCAAATAATGATTAATCCTTCCCTGGGCCAAAGAGAGGTGGTAATTGCCTCTCTACCTGGTGACCTTTGAAGGTCTTGCAGACCTTTGTAGACTTACCTGGTCCCAGGTAACTGCTTGGGCTGCTGGACCAGGAGCTGTTCTACGACAGCAAAACTCACCAGGCTTTCATCTCCCTTCCAGCACAGAATGGAAAGTATTTTCCAGCTCTTAAATGAAATACAGTCCTTGTTTTTGTGCCAGCCACGACTGTAACTTCTGGCAAGAGGCAGTTTGGACTCCAGTCAGCACCACGAGCAGGGAGAACAGAAAAGTGGCCTCAAGCTTGATGTGCCACCCACCTCCAGAGCTGTGTCAGGCATGCTGAGACCTAAGCCCTGCTTGTGTTGTGCCTGTGCTCCCCTTAATTGTGTCTGACAGGAGCTGAGACATACCATGTTCTGATGGAAGGATTTTCTTAGGACATGGTTGGGTGTTTTTTCCCTGTTCAAGGCCTCAGCCCACATCCTTGCCGTGTTTCTGTGTATGTACACATCCTTAAAATGCATCCTGCAACTCCAAATATTTTTGCAGCTTGTGTCTTTGAGTTGGTTGCAATGAGGCATTTTCTGGAGGGCATTTTTGGCTCTCTCTAGAAATGCTTGCTCAAGATCCTACATCGTGTTCTGATGTGCTAACAGGGAGAGTATTTGCCAGATGCAAAACAGAACTGAGGTGCTTGTACTGCCATGAATAGTGCCCAGAACTGAATTCCCAGGGGTGGGCAGGGAGCTGATGCCCTTGCTGTGTCACTGGAAAGCAATTTTTCTCCAGAAGCTCTGCCTGCCAAGTGATTTTTAAATTGTGTTAGGCAAGAACCAGGAGCCACATCCAAACATCTTCGTTTTAATTGCTTTGAAAAGTATTTCTAATGTGGAACAACTCTGTCTGGTAGGAAAATGGTAGTAAATTATGTGAGGGAGTGGAGACTCAAACAAACCAGGGCAACCTTTAGAACAAAGCAAAATAAATGCTTGCCTGGATCAGTGTCAGTGGGAGGCCACTGTGACCCCACAGCAGTTAATTTGTTTAGCATGTTGCTGCTGTTATGCTAATTAGGTGTTTCTTGAACCAAGAGACTGTCAGTTCCAAGTTTCAAAACTTCTTTTTTTTTTTCTTTATGAAAAAAAAAGGCAGATGAAGGTTTCTTCCAAGTGTGCTATTCCAGGCTGCCTGAGTCTTTCTCTGTGCTTGGCTTTTGCAGCCACTACAAAGCTCGTTTGCTTTTTATTAAAAAGGCTGTAGTAGCACTAGGTCAACCTCAAAAGCACAAAATTAACAGAACTATATTAAATTATAAGGTTTTCAATGCTTAAAATTTTTGTTGAGGAAGGGCCTCTGCTTGCAAGCTCCTTGAGCCCATTGTCTTTTCAAACCTACAGGACATTAAGTTCGGTGGTTGACATTTACTATCAAAACTGCTATTTGGTCAGTCCAAAGATCAAGGAGTAAAATCCTTTGGTTTTGATATTTTGTTTCAGCAAATATTTTTATCATATCGAGGTAATTTTTTTGTATGTTCTATTGTTGAGCTTTCTGCTCCTTCTGTATCACACATAGAAAACTTCCAGGCACTTACCTCTCCAATATGACAGTTTGAAGGGGGTTTGTATTAGTACCTACAATGGAATTACTTTCCAAGTGCCCTCAGTCTCAGGATTGGTAGGATTGGACCAGTTTGCACTCAGAATGTCCAACTCTAGTTGTTGGCAAAGATAAATCCTTGTGCCTGGCTCAGACTGTTTCATGCACTGTGCCCTCTTGCAGACATCAAATTCAGGTGCAGCTGAATTTGCCCTCGTTCTTGCACGCTGCAAGTTTCCTGTTGGGATCTGTGAGTCTCAGGCCTTGTGTTTGCAGGGAAAACACTCACCTCCAGTTTTGTTTGTGGGACTGCCACGGTGGTGCAAACCTGGAGCAGCGTCGCTGGCTCAGCCTCTCACCCTTGCACAGGTGAAGCCACTGCTCTGCTTTGTGGATGTTGGTTTGGAGACTCTGCTCTCTCTCAGTGCACTGGCAGTGCTGCCTCATGTGTCCAGAATGGCTCTGGTGGCTTCATATCCACTTGGGCTTTGTAAGAACAGCCTTTGAGCTGCTGCATCTTAATTCATGTCAAGGTCTTGGCCATGAGAAAATTTCCCCTTTGGAAAATGTCCTGGCAGCCCTCACTTGGCCTACGTGTTGGAGGCAGCAGTGGAGCCAGGTCAGGTTGCAGCAGTGGTAATTACCTGGGTGCTTGTTTAACCATGCAGCAAGTAATGAAGTCAGGGACTGTAGTGTCACATCAACTGCATCACCTCGTTTTCTTCTCCTGCAGACACAGGGAGGTTAAAAATAATGAGCCTGTCTGCCTCTCCCCATACCCCTGAGCACACTGAATCACAAGCACCTTCTTTCTAAAACAAATTTATTTCTTGCCTGCCTCCTTCCCAACAAAGACTTGCCTGTGATGAATACCAGACTTCCCAGCATATTTGTCAAAGCAATACACCTGTGAGGGTTCCAGCACAAGATAAATTTTGGCAGGCCAAGGGAGTAGAGGGAGGTACTGGGCAAGGAATAAATCTTGGTGTGTTACACCAGCCTGAGAACGAGCGTTCTCCTCCTAAGAATTGCTCCTCTGACAAGTTATGATAAATTACTCTCTTTGTTGACACCTTCATCGTGTTATTTATGGCTCGTTAATTGAACCGAAAAGGAGACTTGTAGCACAGCAGGGGTATCTACAATACTTTTCCAGGAGGCTGGAACTCAAACCAAGGAACAAGAAAGGGGAAGAGTAAAGCAAAGTAATATATGCATGTGTGTGCTCTTCCCTGAAAACAACACGCTGATGTGAGATACCAGTCCAGAGTCGTAGCAAGCGCTCTCAGAAACATTCCAGTCCTCCTGGATCTCCCAGTCTGTGCCTGGATGTTTGTCCTGTGTTTCCATATTCAATCCTGGTGTCTGTGCTGCTCTGTGCATTGCTGGAGTGTGGGTTATCAATCTCATGTGTTTCGGGACTCTGTGAGCAGCATTCCCTGCTCTCTCCCAGTACTCTCTTGCCCAGGTGAGATTGTGATACAATAGTGAGTGATAAAGGATGTTGGTGTGACAATGACAAAGGATCACATTTCTACAGCAACACAAAATTCTCTACGTATTGGGCAATAAATACCTACTTCAGAAAACCACTCATTTGGGGAACCTCCCAGCCCTCTGCCACTGTTAAATCAAGGTCTTTTTACCAAACATGCTATTGTGGCAGTATTGGGTGGGCATTTTCTCTGAGAAGGAGCAGAGTAAACAGGAAAGGGAGAGGTACAGGATCTGAGCGGTGGCTCTTTACACTTGTTGTGAAAGAGTTGCCTGCAGGAAATGTAGCTGAAAGTAATTGTGGGGGATGATAAAAGAAAGACCAAAACCTCCTTCAGCAGATAAATACTGAGCCAGACAGGCTTGCTTCTGTGAAGAATTGTAGATTTGATGCTGAGTCTGAAATTGTTGTACCCAGCTATATCCTAAAAGGAAATTAAGTAAACTGATACCTGAGAGTATTTATCACACATGAATATTTTGAGCAGAGAGAGACTGTTTCAAGAAAAGGAGCATGTTTTCCTATCAAGGGGTTCTGAGATAGCCATTCAGCTCCTTGCTGGAGAATGCCATCTGAATTTCTCCCATTTCCATAGTGGTATGAGCAGCATCATTCATGAATTTGCTGTTTGGGCTCCTCTCTTTAAAGGAGCCAGGTCCTTCTGTAGGGGCAAGCTTGGGAGTTTCTTAAAATAGCAAGTGACAGGTCCCTGGGTAGTAGGAAGGTGTAGACGAGGGAATAGTTGGGCTGGGTGTCAAGAGATCTGAGAGTCACTCTGATATAGTTCCTTAATCAGCTTTGTAGGTAGTCAATGGCCTTGGTGTGTGTCTTTTTTTGGGTGTGACATAAAGCCTTAGTTTTCCCTTGGCCAGGGATTGACCAAGTGTTGGCAGGGACAGAATTTAACCAGGTGACACAGCCCCTGAAAATGAACTCCTCTTGTGACAGCTTTGCAACCTCCCAGGTGAGACACAGGTACAGTTCCTTTATGCTCCCCTTGAAGGATTTCCTGGGTGTAGGGGTGACCCCTCCTGTGTGTTCTGGCCGTGGGGACGATGCTGCGTTTTGCCAAACTCCTGGTAGGTGGTACCCAGTCCTGTGCACGCAGCTGCCCACTGCTGCCTGCTGGGAGCCTGGCCATGGCCCTGAGAGGAGAGGTGGCCTGTGCCTGGCACTGGGACAGCAGCAGTGCCCGGGCTGCTGCTGCTGCCGCCTCCAAGGGGTGTGCAGCCCCGGGCAGTGCTGCCTGCCGGGGCACAGCTGGGGGCTGGGAGGCCCTGCTGGGACAGGGATGATGCTGGAACTTTGGGCACAGGATGGCAGGTTGGAGCTGTGCAGTGCCCCCCATCCCGCCGACCCTCCCTGGGAGCC
The DNA here is from genome assembly GCA_035583235.1 of Hafferia zeledoni. Taxonomy (NCBI): domain Eukaryota; kingdom Metazoa; phylum Chordata; class Aves; order Passeriformes; family Thamnophilidae; genus Hafferia; species Hafferia zeledoni. Next base: position 16,481,831 of record JAWWEV010000018.1, on the reverse strand, counting down.
CTCTCTCCTCTGGAAGGCTGCGCTGCCCCCGGGACTCTGCCAAGAGCAGCATCAGCGCTGCCCCCGCCGGGCTCCTCTCCTCTCTCCTGTCTGTGCGTGGTGTTACCAAAGAGTTAATGCAGGGGTAGCGGCGCTGTGCGTGTGCAGGCAGTGGGAATACTCTATTTATAGCGCAGCGCTCCGCTGGCTCCCAGGGAATTGTCGCCTGCGTTCTGCGGGAAAAGCCTCGCAGTGGATGGATGGATGGATGGATGGATGCGGGTGCGGGCGGGGCAGCGGAGATGCTGCCGCTCCCCTCGGGCTTTGCTCTGCCCGCTCCGTGCCCGGAGCCCCCGGCGTGTCCCCCCGGCGGGGCCGGAGCTAGAGGTGCCCGCGGAGCAGCCTCTTCCCATCGCAGCCCTGCCCACCAACAGATGCTGCTGTTCCGTTTCCCTGTAGCTTTGGAATGCCTTTCTACTCGAGTTCATGAAAAGGCAATGTAATTGGGCTTGTTATCATAACAAAGAGGAACTTCTAAGGGTTTTGTTGTTGTTTGGATGCGGAGAACAGGGTCATTACAAGGAAGGGAGCATCGTGCTTTGCTCTGTTGTGATTGGCAGCCCAGCCCCGTGGGAAGTGGCAGCAGCTCAGTTGGTGACTTGTCTGTGCCTAATTCCTCAGTTAGGACAGTCAGTGCTGCCCGTAGGGCTGCAATAACCAGCACAGCTCCTGCTCGGCAGGGGTTTCAGTGTTTCACCTGACCTGTTCCCCGGATCCTTCCCCAGACCCCGAGGGACAACCCACCTGCACCACCGTGCTGGGGTTTGCCACCTTGGAGAGCAGCAGTTCCACACGGGGCAGGATTCATGTTTAAATATTGAAGAATGATTTTACAGTCTGTTCTGCGTTGAAATGTAATCTGGAGGCCTGATAAACTGGTTTCATAAGGATCTGTCCAGTGCTGGAAAGCATTTTGCTGCCTTCTTTCCTCTTCTTTTGTGCAGTAACTTCAGTGTGAGCGTTGCCTGCAGCCCTTGCTGTGCTTCACACCATGGGCTGTATTGCCAAACTCTTGGCAGCTGCCTCTGGAGCCAGGGAATAGAACCTTGAGTTGAGTGTGAGTAAGGAGAAGGAAACCACATAGGAAAAGGCTGAGAGAAATAAAGCAAGTAAGTGGGGGGGGGGGGAAGTTTGCTGCAGGCAAACCCTCAGTTTGGAACAGCTGTAACTGTAATCCAGTTGTACTGACCCAGGGCAGAGCCACCTCCAGCACAGCATCCACTGCCCCATCTCCATCCTTGGGCTGGGAGCTCAGTGAGCAGAAACATCTTCTGTTCTGTCATATTTAGTTGGGCCCTTCCTGCAGCATTTTCTTCCCAGCCAGCTGGCTTTCATTTTCAGTTACGAGGGGCTGGGATTTACTTTTTTTTTTACAGTACCAAACAAATAAAGAATTACAATGTTTTTTGAAGTATTCACTGACAGATAATCTTTCCCACTTTGTGATTTTTTTATTATAAACTACTTGTAATAACATAGGCCACATTATTAGCACAGGATATGGGTTCATGAATGGGGTGGTTTCACTGAAATAGCCTTGAGGAGCTGCTGCTTCCTCATTGCTCCCTCAGTCTTCCCTGATTTTTTCCAGTTTTCCAGGATTTGGGGTGAGCACACTCATTTTACTCACATTTGCTGCCACCATTGGTACACATTTGCAGCATGTCATGGTGAGTGTGGCAGAATATCTGTACAAGATGGAGAAGCTCTAGTGAAATAATTCTAGTTTGATACTGTGTTCGATTAATTCATGCCTTCAATTCATCTATGCCAATCTTTTTTTGTTTGTTTGTTTGCTGATGAGACTCAAAGTTCACGTATGGTATTTGTCTTTGGCCATAATGGGCAGAATCTGAAAATACCTTTTTAGTGTCATGAATTTTCCTGTTCAGTTTTCACTGAGCCTTGAGGTAGCTGTGAATTTTCCAGTTTTTAGTTTTTATTTATTGGCACATTTGAATTTGATATTCTGCATATGTGCATGTGCCCATTGCTTTGTTTCCAGATGTTGATCCAAAGGTTTGGCCCTCACAGCATGCAAAGAGAAATCATCTCTTGGGCTTCAAATACTGACCCCATGTGAGGAGGCTCCCCTGAATGAACTCACCCAAAGGAGACCATGAACTGCAAACCAAAGATAACCCAGGAAAAACAGTTACAGAACTTAGAGAATCATAGAGTTGATTGGGTTGGAAAAGACCTCTGAGATCATCAAGTCCAACCCTTGGTCCAACTCCAGTCCCTT
>JAWWEV010000018.1:16448181-16479447 GCA_035583235.1 Hafferia zeledoni | reverse complement strand
CTTGAGCCCATCGTGCCCCCTTGTCCTATTGCTGAGTGCCTGGGAGAAGAGACCAACCCCCACCTGGCCAGAACTTCTGTGGCCTAACATGCCTTTAATTCCTGGACATTTGTAAATAAATGAGGCAGCCAGAGCTGCTGAGCTCCAGCACTGAAGCTGCTTTTTGCCCTGGGTTGCACAGCTCGGGCTGTGTTCTTGTGCCTGTGACACAAATAGAAACCAAGCCCTGTGTGCTAACGAATATACCAGAGAGAAGGGCTGTGGAGCTGCTGTCTGCCCTCACATTCAGCAGTAAAGGGTAGAATAAAAATCATTTTCCCTTTAACTCTTCAGTGGATGGGTGACATTTGAACAGTTGTGCCATCCTTGATAACAAACAGAACCAGCACCTTCAATCAGCTCATGGGGGGCAGGTGCCACCCACGCCCAAAATGTTGGCTCGTGTCTCTGCTTGCTGCTCTGTTGTTTGTTGATTACCAATCTGGAGGAGGAGGAGGGAAGAACAACCTCCAAGTCACTCTTACATAATACTCTGTGTTGCAAGCGTTCTACTAATCATGTCAATACCGAGCCCCTCGTTTTTGATAATTACATTGGAAATGCCCAGTTTGTACATAGTAATTCCAACTATAATTACCGTGAAATTATATAACTACAAATTACCCTGTCATGTGGATGGACTAAATAAGCATGCAGAGTACCTGGTCTGTGATAACAAATTAGAATTACATGGTTGGTTAACTAGCAGTAATATGAGATTTTTGAAGGGGCCAACTAAGCTTCCTAGCTCTGTGAGGAGAAAGTGTTGGGGTTTTGCTGGTGCTTGGTTTAGATTTTTAAATAATTGATTATTTATTTCCTGATAATTCCTTACAGGGGAGGGGGAAAATCTATGGCTTGGGGTTTGTTTTTCATGGACATTTATATTGTGTTGAATCCTTTGCTTGGCCACTGCCAGCTGTGTGTTTGCTCACCCAGGGGCCTGATGCTGCTTGTGGGACATTGCCTCTTTAGTTTGGGCGATTTTTTAGTGATTTCTGACTTTAATGTGTTAGAAAAAGATTGCTTTTTTTTTTTTTCCTCCCTTCAAAGAGCGTTTTTTTCATTTGCAGCAAAAAAGAGGATGGATAAAAGAGCTGGAGAGATTCTATACAGATATACAGCCTTTCCCTTTCATTAGTTTTTGTTGGAGGAAAGGGGACAATCATGTCTGAAACTCATATACATGATAAAACAGGCGCTTCATTGTGTCAGAATCCCTTTTCAAAACAAACAGGAGTGACATTGGTCTTTCTCATTTGCTCTTAACCTCTACCGTGGCGTGATGGGGAAGAAAGGCCGGCTGGAACCCGGCGATGGGAACAGCGGGGCAGTTGGAACCTGCCTGGGCTGGAACCGCAGCACCTCAAAGTGGGCAGTGTTGGGAATGGTCTGCATGGCCAAGGTGGCCACGTGTAGTTCTGTGCCCCGACAGGGCTTGCTGTGCCTCTGTGGTCACACAGAGACCAGGGTAGTGTTGGAAAGGGCTGTGCACTGCTGTGCCTTGTGGTCACACGAGTTATGTTGGAAAGGGCTCAGCATCTGGGCAGAGGAGGGGCGGGAGGCAACACAGAGCGAACAGTCCAGCGTGGAACCGCAACTGCCCGGCGGGAGCGGGCGCTCCTGCTGTTCCCCCCGCCGCCGCCAGGTGGCAGCACGGAGGAGGTGCCGTCGGTCTGTCCGTCCGTCCGTCCAGGACAGCGCCGTCGGTCTGGCCGTCGGTCCGTCCGTCCAGGACAGCGCCGTCAGTCTGGCCATTGGTCTGGGGCAGCGCCGTCGGTCTGTGCGTCTGTCAGTTCGGGGCAGCGCTATCGGTCTGTCCATCCATCTGTCTAGGACGGCACCGTCAGTCTGTCCGTCGGTCCGGGGCAGCACCGTCGGTCTGTCCGGGCCACGTTTGGGGCTGTTTGTATCCTCTCACTACGGACCCAGCCTGGGAGCAGAGCTCATCCGTCTCTCTAATATGCTCGTCTCGTTTCTGTTTAATTGTGTTTAAGATTGGAGTGTGAAGTAGCCCGGCCATGGCAAAGGCTCCATCTCGCAGGTCCTGCCGTTCCTTTAGCATCGCCTGGACCTTCTCCCTCTCCCGGTGTAACTGAACATGCAAAGGTTCAGGACACTGTTCCTTCCATCTGCAGGAGCCACTGCAGAGAAATGTGACTTTCAGAATTAAGTACTGGCCACTTCTCACTATATTGCAAAAGCTGAGCTTTCTCCAGTTGACTTTAAATTAATTTTCATGCCATGATTTCTGGTTTCTTTGGTCCATTCCAAAATAAGTTAAGTCGCCACCTACGTGAGAGGAAAAATTGTCAAAGGAGTTTCCAACCTCAGGTGTTTGTGCTTATCCAAGTTTTTCCTGTGTGTTTCCTGCAGGATCCTCTTATCTGCCATCCCCTTTTCTGAAGGATACACCTGTATAGAAACAAGTAGTTCCAGCTGAAGGTTGCCTGTTCAAACACAACAGCAACTCCAAGTTCATGGTTTCAATTCACAGGGACTTTTCTGGCAACCTCATTTGTTTGTAGCAAGGGGAGATGCAACATCTCAGTAATAAATTTAAGTAATATCCCCACAAATTAGTAGTGGACTCCTGATTCACCTTTGGAAATGATCATCTTTGCTGTCCAGTTCCAGAATTTGTAGACACTCCTTTTGGTTGTGTATTAATTACTTAGGCATTGTTCTTTTTGTTTCAAGCAGATATAAATTGTGTCACGTGCAGACACATATCTATGGGATTTTTTAAAAGAAATGTCGAAGTAATACAGGAATTCTTAGCCTGGAAATGGTTCAGGGTTGTGGTTTCTTCCTTGTTTGTTGTCTTTTCTTCTGCTTTTCTCATAGCTAGATCCACCATCTCTTTTTTTGGCTGGCATTCAGTTAAATACTGTGCAAACCAGTAGGGAATGATCAGAGATTCATGCTGGGAATGTATTTTTAAAAAAATATCCTTTAAGGTGTGAATAAACATGATATATTCCAGATTCCAGAGGGACTCTGGCTACTATGCAGTGTTTATGAACATGAGTAGTTAAAATTAAACATTTTCCATTCTCAAATTCTCCTTTTTCTCTTCTTTGTGTCATCTCTAAACAATCCATCTTTCAGAAGGTGCTGACTGGGAACTTACCAGCAGAGCAGGTTCTCATGACTGTTGTTTGGTAATTGGAACATCTCAGAAAGCTGCTGTGAGAGTTTGTGGTAATTTTGGTTGCACTGAATGAGATAATTCAGCAATGAGACAGGTTTTTTAGCTTGTTTGGTGCTCAAACTCTCAGTAAGGTCAAGGATTGAATTTAGGTAGTTTAAACTTAAAAAAAAAAAAAAAAGAAAAAACCAACCCACAATTCTTTAAATTATTTGAAGTATTGGAAAAAAGTGTTTTCAGACAGGCAGTTTTATTGCACGGAACCTGTTTGATATCTCGAGCTGTTTGGTTTGTTTGGGTTTTTAACTTGTTTGATTATCTCAAATCTGTTGAGAGATGTGGTAAAAAGGTAATAATAATGGGATTTTAATCTGAAAGGGGGGATATTTTCATCACTTGTTAGTTTATCTTGACTGTTTTGTACAACAATGACTGTTAATTCAGATACCCACTGATAGGATGTTTATGTAAGAAGCACAAGAATTTTTCTCCCACAAAACCAGTTGCATTTCTCTTACAAGTGGAAGGTTTTTGTGCAACATATCTCTGTTTACTAAATATGTTTTTGGGGCACTTGTTGATCAAATGCAAAGACTTTACTATTAGTGCTCCTGAAATCAAGAAAAGTTCTCCTGAGAGAACTGAGTTACTTGCTTAAGACTACAAGACTTTGTAGGATTGTTTTCTGAAGGAGGTTTTTGAGCTCTCTGAGCAGTCTTTGGTATTTTTTCCAACTGATAGCACAGTTTCCCCTCCCCAAGTGTTCCATATCTGGGGGTATCTTACCTTTACTTGCTATTGCAAAGCTTGAGCCATTCAGATTTAATAGAAAGTTTCTTCCTGGGACTGTGTAAAGAACTGCACAAAGCACCCATGGTTTAATAATCCCAGAGTAACCCAAGGACCTAAAACATGTCCCACTGATGCAGCATTTGCCATTCCAGATGTATTCAGTGTGGTCTGGTCTTCTTCCCATAACTATAGTGCATCAGCAGTCCTGTTAACAGAAATCATTTTATTCCTACTTAACTTTGCTGCTTCTTATTTTGAGCCCAAATATCACCAAAATTAGACAGTTACGTGGCCCATTTGAAATTTGGTAAACTGAGATTATAAAACGGTGGATTGATTGTGGCCAGGGAAACCACATGAATGGGAACAGAAATGGAAACAGTGGGACTTCAGAGCACTTCAGGTGGGGTGTGCCAGGGGCTGGGCAGCCTCCTGGGGCTGGGCTGGGACCAGGATTTCTGTTTCTCTACAATTTTGCTCTGGATATCCTGGACCATTGTGGTGAATGAGTGAACTGTAAGCACCAAACAACTGGCTTTGTTTGCAGACTGGGCTGGAGTGTGGAGTTACTGCCTGACAGAACTCTGGCAACCAGCTTCAGAAATAGCAAAATATGTCCCAGGAAGAGTGACCAGGATCTGACAATACTTATATTGTTTCTACAGTACCAACACCTTTCATTTGCCTCATTTATTTCTCTTTTAGACCAACAAAGGTATTCTGGACTTCCTATTCTCACAGCTAAATTGTTCAGGTTGTGTCTGTGACTTTATAATTTTGATATTCCACTGTGTTTTCAAAGGGAGGTGCAAGAGGTAAGAATGTCTAGAACTTCCAGTCCTCTGCTGCTGCTTCAGCTGAGTGTGTCTGTGGGGTGAAGGCTGCATGCCCAGGGTCAGGGATTTGTCTGGTAATAAGTTGTGCCCTTCTGAGCTGAGAAGATTTGTAAATGCACTCAGTGAATGATCTTGTTGCTTCAGAACTCCCTAGTGATACACATCTCTTGAAGGATTTTATTCAGATTCTTAATAAAAGAGATGAGGATTCAATAAGACTCATTGATTTAATTTCTTAAAATTATTAGTAAGTTGTTAGTTTCTTGTGTTGTGACTTAACCTTGGAGTTTGTCTGTGTTCTTTTTTGCATTCTTTTCTATGCCCTGTCTGGGAAAGCCAGACATCCTCTGAGCTAAGTGTGTAATGAAAGTGTGATTTAGAGAGGCTGGAAACTGCTGCAAACAGGATGGTACCCACTGAAAGCTTGGCTGCTCTTCACTAACTCACATCTTTCATTTAAAAACTGGGACAGTGGGGGTTTTTCTCTTGAAGTCTGGGTTAGGGAAGACATAATTATTAATGCTTCAGAAAATTATTTATCAAATGGTCTGAAATGTATGTTAACTTAGTGATGAATCAGAAAAATCTGTGAAGTTCATGATTTATTCTGCAGACATGGAATCAGCTTATGGATTTACACAAGGAGAGCTCTCTGTTGATTTCTTGTTTTTAAGGTAGAATAACCAAGGAATTGTCACTGTTTCGAGGAATGTTAATGATCAGATAACCCAACCAGTGGCCTTCAGGGCTTTGTGTTGTCTTGGCAAGGGTGCAAGAGGTTTTTAAGTATATGATAAAGTATCATCTCAAGGAATCAGGCACTTCAGGAGAGCTCTGACTTGTGCATCTGAAGTCAGGCAGTTGATTTAGTTCCTCAGTGAAACAGTTTATTGCAGAGATTTTCAAGAGAGAATGTCTGAACAGTTAGAATTTGGAACTTGTACATTGGCTAAAATGTATGTTGTCAACATCTTTAACCAGTAATGGAAGCATTTCAAGCTGATTTCCCTTAGGGATGCCTGAAGAAAGGCCCATCAGAGTATGGAGTTATCATGTAACACTTGGAATGTCTGAATGGAAGCAGCCAGGGAATGTTCATTGCTTCCTGCAGGGTCCCTTTGAGGCTTGGCATTCAGATTTACCAGGAGAACAGAACCAGAATGGTGTAGTTGACAGTTTTGCATTCCTGTTGATTACTCCTGACTAGAGAAGGATCCCTAGAACTCATCAGCTTAGAATTTCCCACTTCATTTATTTGCACCAACTGGAAAATTCTCAGGAAGTTTAAGGATTACAGCTGTACAGTTTAGGCTGGAAAAAGAAGTAGCCTGTAACAGTACCTATTTTTATACAGTTTGTTTGATTTATTAATGAAAAATACATCGTAAAACTATCAAAGATTATATAAAAATGGACCAGCTCGTACACGATCTTTACAAGATGTTTACAAGATCTTTGCATTAGAGTCAGGCTTAGGCAGTGCTGCAAAGAGTTCTTTAATACAGGAGGATCAAGGCAGCACCTTGTGCAAACTCTTCAGAGTTGTGATTTTTCCTTTCTGTAGGTGTTCAGGCGTATGGATTGGTGGAGCAGCCAAGATCCTGAAGAGATGTCTGTTCCCATTTTAAAGATTCCATAAAAATACTGCAAATGCTCCTGGGAGCTGCATTAGGCTCCATGTTCTCTGTCAGGCAGGGGGAGGGGGTTCTGTGGCACCTGTTTCTGGTCCCATCACATGTGCAATAGTGACACTGCCCGTTTGGAGACTCCTGTTTGCTGGCACTGTCTTGTCTCTCAGAGCCAGCTGAGCTTGTCTGCCCAAGATCTTCAGAAGCAAGTTTTTTTAAGGAAGAACTTGTACGTTCATCTTTGTTTAAGATGTTAAAAAGCAGAAGCTACAAGGGCTGAAGTTTGGAATTTGGTACTTCCTGGTGATAGGATTGTGGTATTTTGTGCATCGCTTTTTGCACCAGAAGCATTTGCATGGGATTAAAGAACATCTTTTGTATGGTTCATCTGTTCTAGAACTGCTGAGTGAGCCAACTCATCCCCAGGGCTGAACTTGGTGACCTGTTCTTGGTCAGTCCCTAGATCTTTTTAATTACAACAACAAAAAGGAACAGCAATAGATTACCATTATTAAATTGATTCTATTTGCAAGTTATTTCTATATTGAGCTGTATGTTGGAAAGGTTCTGTGTTGCATTTTGGACTGTTTTGAGCATTTCAAGATGTTAATGATAAAAGTATATTATTGAATGAGATGTTAGGGCAAAAACCCAGCAGGAACTTTGCACTCAGATCATGAATTCAGGCAGCCAAGTCTGTTAGAGCCATGTGTTTGATTGAACCCAGGGTGTGGTGACAGCTCCAGGTGTCTGGGCTTACAGGGAGCTGGAGGTTGGGACAAACCCAGGTGGGCAGTGCAGGTGGCTCTGGGACCCCTGTGCGTGACACTCACAGCACCACAGGTGACCCTGCGTGGCACTGCCCTGCTAACCTGGCAGGAGACCTGACTTCCCATGGGCAGAGATTTCCCTTTCTCCATGAAAATACTGCCAATGCCATGATAAAGAAATTCACTGAACAGCCACCTCTTTTTTTTTTTCCCCCTTAATGGCCCACATGTGACATAGAAACAAAACTGTTGTTTGCTTTTAGGTTACACAGGCTATCGATTAATAGTTGTGATGGGACATGATTGGCCAACCTAAGGCTTTTATATAGTCTTTTCTGGAAAGAAATTGGTCTGATGAAAAGAAAATTGAGTGCTGGGAACTGTTTGGACATTATTTGAAAAGCATAAACATTGGCAAATAAGGGGGGTCTGCTCATAAGCTAAACACTGAAATGATTTTCTGTCTCGCTATCGATCACTGCTAAGGGCACACAATCCAGACAAGCTTGGAAATTCCACTCAGGAAAGCTGTTGGAGCAGCACATGTGTTGGTGCAGTGCAGGGGGTTGTGGTGATGCTGACACAGGCTGGGCCATGGCTGAGGATGGAGAAATGCAGTTATGGCAGTTATTGCTTCTCAGCAGCTCACGGGATGCTGAGTTGTGTTACTGATGTGAGCTCAAGTGACAAGCCAAAATAAAAGACTTGTCCAAATGACTTTAAGACAATAAACATGATGGCTCCTCATTGACAGCATGTTAAATATTAATTTCTCCTACTCTGAGTTTGAAAGGCTCTGACATGTGTCAAGATTCTGACTATTTAAGACCAATCTTTCACAAAAATCTCTTATAGACTCAAAGAGTTGGCTTGTATGACTATAGCAAAGAAGACTGTAATTTTTTTTTACATTAATAATAAAAAACCCAAAAGAAATGTAACTCTGTGTATTCCCCAGATATAATGTGGGCTATTATTTGAAAATATGTAGCTGTCTCAAAGCCTGTTAATTGCCTTCATTGACGCTGGGCAAATGTTCCTAAAGGTACTGTCCTAGCCAATAATAATCCCAGCAAAACGAGGAGTCAATCAATGTTGTTGCTTAATAGTTGCTAAGTGCTGTATTTGCTGGGGAAAGCGGAGCTTGTATAAAAACAAAAGGGAAGAAATGGAATCTGGGCTTCTGAGGAAGGCAGTGCTATTCAGATACCCCTTCTGAGAGGGAGGAAGGTGTTATTTTCCAAGATCTGATACTAAGGTCCTTTTCCTGCTGTTGAGAGCACAATATCTGACAGAGGATTTAACTTCTGCTAATCCTCAAGGGACTTGTTTTGACAGAGTCTTCATGGAAGATTTTCTCAGTAACTTCTGGTTTGTTATAAAAGAGCAATTACTGATTTTTCCTCAAGCACCTTTTTGATGCCTGTTTGTTAATGAAGTTCATGTACATACAGGAATGAGGAAGAAAAGCCAGGTTGAATTGTTTACTGTGAAAAAGCAGGAAGGTTTGGCTTTTCCTGGCTCTCCAGTTCACTGTCTAGCTCACAGGATTCTTGGGGTCTGGATTTCATTTAGTGTGTTATGTGTCCTGCTCAGCAGCTTTTGGAAATGGATCTTGCTGTCTTGACAGTGCACTGGATATTTTTTTGTTGCCCTTTCTAACAGGAAGATATTTCCTCTTTTCAGGGTAATGCCTACTGTTAGATTTCAATCCGTTTTCTAGTGTTTTCCACAGGTAACCAGAAAGTCCTGAGTTTATGATGACTCTGTTAATTAAGGGGAATAACCCCCTTGCAATGCCTTTGTGCTGCTTGTTCCTTTTCTTTGAAGGACTCAAATATCCAACTGTATGTCCCTTTTTAAAATCAGAGACAGCACTGAGGAGCCACAGGGAACAGCTTAGCTGTGCCAGTTTGCCCAGTCCTTCCCTTCCAGGCTCTGGGGCTGTGCACAATAATCTGGGCAAACGGGGCTGCATCACCACTATTGCCTGAGTTTAATGCAAAGGTGTCAGGCTGTTTGGCTAAAAAGATCTTGGAGCTCATTACCATGATTTCCCATCCTTCTCCTGCCAAACTGTATCTCCCTGATCTAGAGGAGTTGTTGTCTCTGTGGTTGACACTGTACTTGGTTCATCTGCTGGCTTTGCTTCAGAAAGTCTGACTGTTAACCAGTGTTAGTATAATAGTAACAGAGGAGGTTTATTTCACTTGTAATCTGAAAAAAACCCCAAAATTATAGTGAATACTGGAGTGATATAAAACCTGTTTCAAAGGCAAGTCTGGCCTCTAAACCTCTGCAGTTTATTTCTACTCTTAGTTTTTACATGTTTTCCTTAATTCTGATGAATGGACTTGGTCTAAATCAGCACAGTTTGGGTTTGCTGCACAGACCCCCCAAACCATTTCAGTGACAAATCACATTATTTCCATCAAACACAGTGATGTAATGCTTGTGTCTTGGAGCACAGTGCAAGTTCTGCTGTAATAAAGACATGCTGAACAAGTGCTCATCTCTCTCTAGCCAAGTTCTGTAAAAATGTAAGAAAAAGATACCCAGGTTAGGGGCAATTCAAGCAACTACCATTAAATAGCCCAAATCTCACTCACAACTTGTCTTTGTCAGTGACCCAAAAGATGATCCTGTCTGAATTTCAGGTCTGCAGACTAAATAGTTCTGTTTCTTTTGGCAAAGAGAGTGGGTTAAATTTGGAAAAAGAAAAAAAAAAGGTTATTTTTTATAATAAAGGATAATTTCAGTGATAAAAATTTCCTGTCTCAACTATCTAAGGCCAAAGAGGCAATTAAGGTTCTATTCTGCTTTTTGTTACCATTATTTTTATTCTGCTTTTGGAGAAGGAGTGGTTTCTGTTCCTTAGAGTAATAAAGTTTACAAGAGACAGCTTGCAGAGCTCCCTCTGATAAAGTTGTCTAGAAGCCTTTTGAGGGAAGGAGCTTCTGGTAAAATACCAGGTATTTCTCACTTCTGGCAGTTCTGGAAATGTTCTGAAAAGAGCTGTTCCTGAACTATTATGGAAATCGCTGTGGTGGAGCTGGAACACAGATATGCAAATACCTCTCTGAGGAAAAAAATGGAGAAAACCTGGTATTCTGGAATCTTCAGGGAGGATTCTCTAATTCTTATGAGGAGGCTGATGATGTCAAGGGCAGGGGGACAAGTAGTTTCTATTTTTTTTTTTCAGAAGCATTTGCTTCTGAACTGAGGAACTCTGCCCTGACACAGAGTTCTGCCCAAGTGCCCACAGGTGGGTTTGGTGGAACTGAGGAACTCTGCCCTGACACAGAGCCGTGTCCAAGTGCCCACAGGTGGGTTTGGTGGGACTGAGGAACTCTGCCCTGACACAGAGCTGTGTCCAAGTGCCCACAGGTGGGTTTGGTGGGACTGAGGAACTCTGCCCTGACATAGAGCTCTGTCCAAGTGCCCACAGGTTGGTTTGGTGGGACTGAGGAACTCTGCCCTGACACAGAGCTGTGTCCAAGTGCCCACAGGTGGGTTTGGTGGGACTGAGGAACTCTGCCCTGACAGAGCTCTGTCCAAGTGACCCGAGATCAGCTCAGTTGGTTAAAACTTGGTTGTAACAATGCCAAGGTCAGGGGTTCAATCCCCTGTGTGGGCCATTGACTTGAGTTGGACTCGATGATCCTTGTGGGTCCCTTCAAACTCAGAATAGTCTGGGATTCTGAAAACAAATTTGAAAGTGCCCACAGGTGTGTTTGGTGGAACTGAGGAACTCTGCCCTGACACAGAGCTTTGTCCAAGCGCCCACAGGTGGGTTTGGTGGGAGAGAAATGGAGCATTGTCTGTGGTTCCAGCTCCCTGACTGGTCCAGCAGCTCGCTCTGTTAGCTGGTCTTTCTACTGATACCACTTAAAAAAGAAAATGCTGAATGGAGAAGGTGTAAGAAAGTACAGAGCTGGTCCCTACAAATGGAATTTGTCATTTTAGGGCTGAGACAGAGCCCTGTTCCCCCAGGTGTGCCTGCAATGTCCCCCAGCTCCACCTGGCAGTGCTGGGATGGAATGGAGGAGGAACTGCAGGTTATTCCCAGCTGTTCCTAAAATAAGCTGTATGTGAATAATGCAGCAGACTCCAACTTAGTCATGGTAAACTTCAGTAGTCCTGGTTAATCTTGACCCATTTGCTTTAATTTTACCCTAAAGTCACTTACGGTTGTCTAATGCCTTGAAGAGGATGAATCCTACCTTTGTCTAGTGACATTGTAGTTTTAAATGAGGGGGAAATTGTGGGAATTTATGAGGGAAAACTCTCTGGCATGTGTTTGTATAAGACCTCTGCAAAGGTGTATGGGAAAATCCAGGTTGTAGGGGCAGGGTTGGGTGTTTCAGCTCCTTGGGCGGTGTGGGAGTTTTGGCTTTGGTTCCAGCCAGGCCTCAATTCAGCAGGCCCAGAGGATGGGACACAGATCAGAAGGGACAAATATCACCTGACTAAAGCAACCAGAGAGGTATTTCATATCATCTGACATCATCAAGAAGTTTAAAAAGAGATGGGGGTGGAGCTTCTGTCCCTTTTGGTCTTTGCCTCAGCCCCTGAGGCCGCCCTGCCCTGCCCTGCCCTGCCCTGCCGAGATCAGGCCTTGCCCCAACCCCGCTGGGTTATCCAGGGAGGGGAACATTTGCTTGTTCATTTTCTCCTTTCTTGCCGGGAATTTTCCCTGCAAGAGTTTTTGGGAGCTTTCTCTGCAAGAGTTTTTGGGAGGCTTTGTGGGGTTTGGGTGGTTGGAATCTGTATTATTTGGCTGGGTGACTTGGTAGTTATTGTTGTTAGTTTGATTTTGTTTTCTCACATTTGTATATATATGTATTACGTCCTGTTTCTAATTGTCTTGTATAATATAAGAAGTTTGCTACTTTGGGTTTTGGGGTTTTTTTCCCCACCCTTGGTTGGAGTGGTCCATTCTCTCTGTGTTGGTACTTTGCCAGCTCAACCCCACACAGTTGGTCAGGGCAGACAAACAGGAGATGCTGTAAGTCCATGGCACTGCTGACCATGAGCTCTGCTGCTCCCAAAAGCCTCCAGAAGAATCCATGCAATGTGTTTGTGCCCCATGCTGCTCCAAATTCTGTGGTCTTGGTGTGTGACAGCCTGAGTGCTGTCCCTTCCAGCCCCTTCTGCTGCTCTGCCTGGGGACACACAGCACACCCGGGCTGGCTTTGGGGTGTGATTGTACAGTAACCCACTGCTTGGGCTCCACTACCTGTTTGTCCTTCTCAGTGTCCAGTCAATGACCCCCGGACTTGAGGGGATGTGTGTAGCCTTCCTTTCCTTCCTCCTGGCCATGAGAGCTCCCATGGGTGCACCTCTCTCTGCTCCCTCCTTTTCCTCTGCTCTCTCCTTTCCCTCCTTCTCACCACGAGAGCTCCCATGGGTGCAGCTGGGTGTTCCCTCCTCCTGGCCATGAGAGCTCCCATGGGTGCACCTCTCTCTGCTCCCTCCTTCCCTCCTCCTGGCCACCAGAGCCAGCTCTCTTGGGTGCACCTCTCTCTGCTCCCTCCTTCCCCTCCCTAGTGCCTCACTATGGTCAGATCTCTGATCCTCAATTGTATAAAAGGTCTGGACGAGATAAACAACTTCTCATCCACGTTTTTTTGAACTTTACCAATGTTAATTTTACTTCAATGCACCAATTTTTTTTCTGTGTCCTTTCTTTTTTCAGTGCCTTTGCTTTTAGTGTTTGTGGTGTTTGTCAGTGCAGCTGGGGAGGGGCTTGCTCCTTCTTGTGCTTGTTATTCATGGAAGGTTGTGTCCTGAGAGACTTGGGATGCAGCTTCAGGTTTGGACCTGCAGGTCTCCTACACTGCAAATAAATGGGTTGTCACCAAGTCACAGGTGCTCACAGCGTGATGGTGAAAAGAA
This sequence comes from Hafferia zeledoni, assembly GCA_035583235.1. Classification (NCBI taxonomy): domain Eukaryota; kingdom Metazoa; phylum Chordata; class Aves; order Passeriformes; family Thamnophilidae; genus Hafferia; species Hafferia zeledoni. Next base: position 16,466,333 of record JAWWEV010000018.1, on the reverse strand, counting down.
TGGAAACCTTGAGTATTCTGGTGACATTTCTAGCACTATAATTGATTCAAAGAGATTTTTGGTCAGTTGTCTCATGGGTATTCCTTGGACAGAACCACTGTAGGATTCCAGCGTGTTGAGAAAGCATCTTTTTTTCATTCATTTAAGAATAAATATTTGATTCTCTGTATGTTTTTCAGAGGGTCTCAAATGTCCAGTCAACAGATGTAAAATGAATAAGGGTTTACATCTCGTAAATTAAAAGAATTAAAGGAGAAATACGATTTAGCTAATTATTTTATGCCATTCAGAGCTTCTGGTTGAAAAGACAAAATCTGTCCTTAATCTCTAACAGAAATCATTTTGTTTACATGGGATCAAGGCAAAAGCATTGGAGACAAACTGTGATGGTACATTTGTTTAGAGATCATTCCTCACTTTACCAACAATTGCTTTCCAGTTCATTGAGTCAGTCCATAAACTATTAATTCCACAGGACATGGAAAGTCTGCTGACATTGGACAGAGGTTGTAATGTGAGTTGAGGAAAGCCTTCAATGCCAGAAAACACTGTAGGTTTGTTATATCACCCAACAGTTTATTTTTTTTTACCGTGTTCTGCCCAGAAATTGTATCTGGGTGAAAAAGAGAAGGAGAAGGACTGGAAAAATGTCTTTGTGAGGTGTAGTTGATAAATGGTGTTGTGCAAAGTTTGGATGGCTGTGCTCTCTTAAGGAAAGTAGTGTTTGCAAAGCATTTAATACATCATGTAGATCAAGCCTTCAAGTGCTGTGGACTTTGTATTGTGAAGTGAATAATAGCTCCAGCTTGCTAGGGCAGCAGTTCAATGCAGGTCATGTATTTAGAGCACATTGCACTGGAGAGCTGAGCTCAAAAGCTTAGCACAGACTTCCCCAAATCTGCTTGAGTGGCCTTGAACAATATTGAATCCAAACTCACAGCTCGTAGTTTCAAAAAACTTTTTACCCTGCAAGAGCTCTGTGCTTCTAAAAATAGAAGGGAGCCAAAACTGTTCAGGGTTTTTATCCAATCATCAGACATCCCAAATTGTTCATCCCTGCAAGTTACTGCTCCTGGCAGCATCTTTAGGAGAGTCAGTATTCCATCAGCTAAGGTGTTTTATCTGGTATTTTCTGGAAAAGTCCTTCAAAACATACAACCACACAAGGAATAGTTACTGCTTTGGGCAAGTTAATATAAATTCCACCCATGGAGCATCAGAGTCTGGAAGTGCCGTGTGGTTCTTTATCCCTTTGTTTTATCTCTGAAGCATCACTTTGTGGCAGTGTCCCAGTCACCTCAGCTTTGTTTTGCTCAATAAAATGGAATTGCAGGAAATGACTGCTCCTACAGAGTTAATTTGGCAGAAAGTGTCTAGACTTTTTTTTTTTTTTTACTGTTATAGTTTGAAGATTAAAATGAGTGACTACACACTTGCCATTTCCCTTGTCTAATCATGTAATTACCTTGGTCTAATTTTGAAGGTGGCCAAGTGTACAGGAGGGAAGAAAATTTCCAAGTGCGTTTTGCTGGTTCTGAGGACAGAGCTGCTGTTTGGGTTCTGAAGACTGAAATGTGGGGGGTTTGCTCATGGATTTCTGTGACTGCATTTCGGTTTTATAATGTAAAATTATTTGGCAGCAGTGCAGTTTGCCCAGTGAAACTACTGGATTAAAAGAGAAGTAACAGCGATGTTGGGTTCTCATCCAGCGTCCTGGTCTCAAGGCTGTGCTTGCCTTTTGTGACAGTAACCCTGAAGATGGGGAAAAAATACCCCAAATCCCAACCAAAACCCAGTAATATCCAAGCTTACTTTGTCAGTGTCCCATGATACTTTAAATAGTGATAACAAATACATTACCTTGATGATTAGTTTTTACTTCTCTGTCTTAGTGTTTTAATGTATTTCATAATTTCTGAGGCTGAAGGATCCACCTGAGTAGATTTTATAGGAAAAGCTGATTTCATTGTAGCTCAGAACCAAAATGTGTTTCTCCCTGCAAAAGTAAAAACAATTTTCTGAAGGATGAAATTAATTCAATTACTTGAAAAAACTATGAGCCAAAGCAAGTAATAAGTTGATATTCTTTGAGCATTTCTTTGAAAATGAGTTTGGAGAGTGTTCTCAAGAATTGAGCCAAAGTAACAAGTTTGGGCAAACAAGTGACAACAACGTATTGTAATGGGGTATAGCTTTGTTGTTGTTGCACAAGAATATCATGTAGAGCATGGATGAATTCTGATTTCCTTTTTATTCAAATTATGTGTTGTAATGTGTGCCATACTTGACATAAATCTGTAAACTCCCAGTTCATACCAGAGCCCCACGTGCAGTGTCTGGGGAAGGTTCGTGGTGTGTGACCCCCCATGGGACACAAAGCTCCAGGGGCAGCACTTTCTGCCTTGGCCAAAATGTCCCTGTGCACATACCTGTGATTTTTTTCACCCAAAGACTACAGTATGACTGGGTTTCAGCTGAAAGTATTAAAAATACAGTGGTTAGCTGTGCTTCACAGTAATTTTGAACTTCATTGTACCTGAGAGATGCTGCCCATCAGTGGGAGAGGAATCCTGGGATCTGGGATTTGCACGTGTGCTTTTGGACTGTGCAGACAAAGATATTTTTCTGGTTTAACAATATATTTCTTTCAGTTTAAGCAATGCTGTGAGCACTGCTGATCTCAGTGCTTTCTTTCCAAACCTGCCTGTTTCTACAGTGGGTCTGCATCACTCATTTTAGAATATTCACATGGCAGCAATGCCATCAGGGGTGCTTTGCTTGAACAGTCCAGGGAGTAATAACTGGGCGTGGGAGGAACCAGGATTATACATGAGGCTTGTGTAGTGGACAATCCCTTTGTGTAGGTCTGGTGCAATAAATTGAACAACTCCAAAGCAAGGAAATTCTGTGGAAACCTGCTCCATCTTCTGTCTTGTCGCTACCAGTTGATTACAATTACTGTTGTTAACGAGTCACCTGCTGAGAGTCAAACCCAAGGAGAGTTTGCCACTCTTGTCATCTGGAGAGCAAAGTTCTGCTCCTGCACTTGGCTGTGTCTAGACAGGCTGCCTCAATCCCTGCCAGCCCCCAGCCTGAGCTCAGCTGCAGTCTGGGTGCTTTGGAAATGTGCTCCTCCAAAAGGCTGAATTTCATTAAATAGTAATAAAACTTGGCCTACTTAAATTAAAGGCGTATCTTCCTTTTTTTTTTTCTTTAAGCCAACACCTGCTTTCAGGAGGATGTCTGATGAACATAGGTGTCTTAGTTTGAGGGGAAAACCACAATGTTTACCAAAGAATCTGAAGAGAGGATTCCTCCACTATAATCACGTCACTCCTTATTAAATTTAAGAAAAAGGAACTTTAATTAGAAAATGGATATAAGAAGGATAACTGTTCTTAACTACTCTATATGTATATACAGATATAACTGTAAACAGAGCAGAGCAAACTGCTCCCCCAGCACCAAAGGTAAAAACAAAAGAGAACAACCCCCAAACGGGAGGTTCCTCCTGGAGCAGTTACATTTATGGACAGTGTCAGTGTCACACCTGGGCTGGCTGTGAGGGGAATTTTCAGTCTGTTCCCAGCAAGGCAGAGACAAGGGATGAACTCACATGGACACTCTCTCTCTCTCTCTCTCTTTGTCCTTTGTTCCAAACGAAGAAGGAAAAGCTGGGAGTGAAGGAATGGTGATAATTCCCAGGAATCTCCTTGCAGTCTCAGTCTGTCCCCAGGAAAGAAAAAAAAGGTCTGCAGTGTGTCCTGAAGCAGCTGTGACTCTCCTCTCTTCTCTCTCTCTCCGAAGCTCAGGGTGCCCAGAGATGAGGGGGAAAAGCAAAGAGCAGAGCCAGAAAAGGAGCTCTCACCACCAAGCAGTGGCTCCTTTTCTGCAGCTGCCCAAAGAAAACCCCCCCAAAAAGTCAAACCAGCACACAGGGAAGAAAGAAAGAAAAAACCTCTCCCCACCCCCAAGTGCTGGGGTTCTGTTTTCTCACCTCCATCCCACCATTCAGCTGGAATCTGAAAGTCATCAGCCATCCTTTGCCCTCAGTCCTGGCACTCCAAGCCCAAACCTTTGTGTTGGTAGGGTGAGAAAAATTCTCTGAGGGGGCTCATCCCAACACCACCTTGCTGTGTTTGAACCTTTAACAGTAGGATCCAACTCCAGGCTTTTTAATTGTGGTATTTTGTGGGCTCTGCCCTGCTGGGAGGGAGGGAGAGAGGGAGGGAGGGAACCCCACCTGCTGTGCCGGCTCGCTCAGGAACCAGCAGGTTTAACACGGGTGCACAGAGCAGGTTTGTCACAGGGATGGTGACAAGTGCAAGTATCTCTCACGAAACCAGCTGATCCTGTTAAACCTGGAGCTTTCTAGGCCACTGGTAGAGACCACTGAGTGCTACCCATTGAGTAATCTGTGCCTGGGGAGGGTTGTTTCTTTGGAACATTAGTCCCAGCAGCACAGGCAGCCAAAGCATCCCTCATTATCCTGCAGCACTGCTGATTCCAGGCTGGCTTTGTCACTGCAAGGAGAGGCTGAGCCATCACAAGTCTTACTCAGTTGTAATGGGAAGTGATTAAGTATTCCCTGCTGGTTGTTGGTTTCCTGGCTAAATAAGTATGCTGGGCTCATTTCTTATTTCTTCTTAACTAGCCGGGCATCCATTTCCACCTTCCTGAAACCTTTCACAGGTCCAGGGACAAATAAATCACTTCCAGTGTATTCCCAGGATAGTCTCAACTAAGAAAAGGATATCAACATGAAGGACAATTGCAGTGTTGAGCTGTCATCCAGTCCCCACAGGTACCATGAAAAATTACAGCCAATAAAATAACATTTTTCAAAATGTGACACTACTCTTAAATTTTTCTTCCGCAATAAATGGGTTGTAGAGAGAATTTCTGTTCACTTGAGTACAAACTATTCTTGAAGCACTCAATAATGGATTATAAGGGAGTTGTAGTATTAATTTGTAATAGAGTAAATGTTTTGCTTCAACAGTCACTTTCAGGAGCTCAGACAGTAATTTTCCCTGCTTTATTATCATCTTAAAGATGTTTCTCATCATAGTAAAATAAAAAAGAGAAAGAAACTACTCAGGATTGAGGCAAAGCAGTCCCAAGCCATGAAATCCAGGGTTAAACCAGAAATAAAGTCTTAATTCAGCCTGTTATGCTTTAGTGAATGGTCAGTGTGTGTAAATCTCATTGTCTGAATGTTCCTTAGGGAGGATCATGGCACTTAAAATTCTTCCTGTGATTTTGAGTGCCAGCCTAATGATTAAGAGGTAAGTTCATCCTTATCCCAGTTTTTTAGATCTTGAGTGTGATAATAACATCGATTTAATATGAGTTTTTGGTGGTGTTGCTGAAAACTGGCAAGCAAAGTGTAAGTCTGCAATTCCTGGCATTGGAACACGGCTGTTATTTATACACTATTTATGCATATGTATCCCCTGACAATTGGTACCAAGAGCATCATTAAATTTAAGGGATTTGTATTCCCACATGGAGAGGTGAAGAGACAATTCTGGGAGGATCTGCTGTATAAATATTTCGACAGCAACCAGATGAGAATTTTTCATCCTACTGTATATTATATTTTTCTTAATGGACTCCAACAGACTGTCATTCATTTCTATCTTTGTGTTTTGGACACAGTTGCCTTTTTATGCATAAATCAGGTGCTAAAGACTTTCCTGAAAAGGTTTTTGAAAAGCAGCTGTTGACTCTGTGATGGTGGTGGACATTCCAGCATTGTTTACTGGGGGTGTTGTTGAAGCTCAGAATATGTTACTTTGCCCAAAATACCCAATTCTTAATATCAGAACTAGACAGAAATCAACACAAAGAGGAAAATTGTGAATTCTTACTGTGCAGCTCGAGGTCTTTGTGTAGGGCAGTAACTCGCTCTATACCCAGTACAACATGTGTGAGTTCAGCTACTGCATTCACAGGTAAACTGCTGTACTTCAGGCATGAATTATAGATACAAAATTATAACTACTACATGCTGATAGTAACCCTTTACAGCTTTCTACATCATTGCAGAGACAACCAAACCAAGTGCTGAAGGACAGCAAAGCCTGAAAGAATGTAGAATGTCTTGGGGTGTTGAGCAAAATGGGAATGTGCCTTGGAATGGTTAATGGCCACAAACCAAGCAGTCTGAGCTCCTCTACAGGAAAAACCAGCAGTTTCAGCATTTTCAAACTGTACAATTATTTTCAGTTGTTTTAAGGAATCTACAGACATTTTCTGTCTCTTCTCTCTGCTTCCATCTTTATCTTGCAGGTCTTTTTTCTGAGTTTCTTCTACTTGGAGTAAAAAATGCAATGGTGGGGGTTTTTTTAATTTTATGTGAATAGCCATTTTTATTAATTTAGCCATATAAAGGAATTATGCTGCTGTTTTTAAGGCAATGTGACAGTTGGGGGTTTCCCTTATGTGATGCTGCAAGATATTCACCCATTTGTAAAGGTGGCCCTTACAAAGATGGACTTCTGTTCTGGCCAAAGATCCAAACTGGTCTTGTAGAATGCTAAGGCAGTGCTTGTGTTGGCTTCAGCTGCCTCTTGTCCCTGGCAAGCTGAGCCATTAAATCAAAATTTCCTGAGTTTGGAGCTATGAAATAGGATGCACTTCAAGCTGTTGAGGGCTCGTGTTCTGTTTCCTGGGACTTTGGGAAGAGAGAACCCCACGTGTGTTCACCTGTGCATGTGCCAGAGAGCTCCAGGAAACACATGGCATTTGGAGCATCCTTGGATAAAGGGCAGTTTGCTACCAGTGCTGCCAGTCAGGTGTTTATTTAGTGCAGGTCTTAATTAGTTCTTTGAAAAGAGTTACAAAGAACTGCTGTAACGGCACATTAGTGATGACTTTTTGCAGGACCCTTGTGTCAAAGCCCTTTTAGTTTTTCATAGAATGGATTGGGTTGGAAAAGACCTCCCAGATCATCAAGTCCAACCCTTGGGCCAACTCCAGTCCCTTTACCAGATCATGGCACTCAGTGCCACATCCAATCTCAGTTGAAAACCCTCCAGGGATGGGGAATCCACCCCCTCTCTGGGCAGGCCATTCCAAGGCCTGAGCACTCTCTCTGTAATTCACTTCACTTGGTGTGCAGTGTTGTTTCCTTACACAGTGGAACTTCATAGGCAAACAGAGTTCACTTTTTAACAAATCTTGGACAATTTTAAGTCATCACAACGTGGGGGATCCTAGAACTGTACGGAGTATGGAAACCTAAAGAAAAGTTTTGTTTCTGTTGGTAGAAAGTAGCAGAAAAGGTACTTGAGTGGTTAGTCACACCAGGACTTTGCTGTGTGTTCCATAACATGCACAGGAATTATTGGTATCCATCTGGTTGTGCTGCTGAGTGCAGGTCCAGCCTTACTGGAAGTGTCCCCAGTTCAGCCCCTTGCTCTGCCCAAACCCTGGGGTGGGTCACTTGGGTTGTGTCTCCAGGCTGTGTTCAGAGGGCAGTGTCTGTGTTCCCCTTGGCTGAAGTGCTGGGTATTTTCATGCTGAAATGATACCACTGTTTCTATTAGAAATAATGAGCATTAGTACCAAGCAAATGCAATACTGTCAGTACTGAGAGCTGCCAAAAGGCCTCTCAGCACTGCCACTCCTCGGCCCATTCCCTGGCCTTTGCAGACCCTGTAGCAGATCCTTGGCCAGCCTGTGACACAGATGGAAGCTGACACACCAGCACAGTCCCAGGAGTTTGCTGAACAGACATGATTTCCCTCTAACACTGTTGCCATGTGTGCAGGATTTAGCAGGAATGCTGCTCTGCTGTTCACACCTGTGGAGGATTAAGGTTGCAGTATGGGCAACATCCTCTCAGCAGTTCTAGTGCAGAAATCAGCTGCAGGCAGGAACTGATGAGAAGTTCTGTGGCCTTCAGCTAATGCTTTCTAGGTATGTGCCTCAGTTGGAGGAAAAATCAGATTTGGCTTAAGTTTTTGTATTAAAAATCTCCTGAACACATTTGCAAGAGGTCATGAAGTGTGTTCAGGGACAGGTCTGTGATGTGCAAGGGTGATTCTCAGTTCCCACTCAAAGTGCAAACTAATTAAACACCATCAACAGCTTTATTAGTGGAGAGATGTTCGTTCCCTCTGATGGGTGCAAGATGGGACAGAAATGAAAGCTGGTTGAGGCTTCTGCAGCTACAGACACTGCATGGAAGCCAGATCATGCTGTGCATTTCTTGTACTGCTATAAACAATCTGAATGTAACATTATCACCACTTGTTTCAGGCAGCGTTATTTGGTGTGTGATGAAAATATTTTGGAGGGCTCTCATTAAGGAACCAGAAACATGCTGAGTTTACAAGGCAAGTGTGTTAAATGGAGAAACAGAGGGAACCCAGGTTATTGTTGGTTAGAAGAGATTCCTTTAGAGGCTTTGGAAATTCTTTCATAGAGTCCCTGTTGAGTGTGTGAGTGGAAATGTGTTGGGACATGTGGTTCAGGAATTCTAAGGACAGAAGGAATTACAGTGACTTTTTTTTTTTACTGCCTCTATTTGTTTACAAAATTAAACAGTAATTAGGTAATGAATAAACACACACATTCCTTTATTAAATCATAAATGTCCCAGTAAATTCCTTTATGTGAGTAGGTGGGTGCAGTCCCCTTGAGTATAAAAATGCTTTTTGTTTGCTAGTTGATGTTTTCCCAGCCACTCTGTGTGTCACAGACCCTCTTGGAGAAACAGAGGAAGGAGCACACTGCCTGTGCACACAGTGCATTGGGTAACCTGTTCCTATTTGCCAATATAGTAACTTAATGGAAAGGCAGTGAAAGTCCTTAAAATAACACAGAGTAACCTTTGAGAACTGGCACGTTCTGCTTTATGTGCTTGTCTCGGTAAGATGTTCATACATGGCACAGATTTATCTAAAATGTGTAGCTCTCTATATTTTTTAGGGCTCAGATTATTGGAGTTGAGTATTTTCAATAGCTGCAAAAATGTGTGAAAAGTCAGGTTTTAATTCATATTTTCTATTGCGGGGGGAAGAAAGGGCGAAAATTTAAAATAATCCATTTAGGTTTCTTTTTCTACAAGATTATTGTGAAATTTTCTGGTAATAGTGTGCAGGTAAAGTAAACATTCTGAATTTTCATTTGCAGCCATTTTGTGATACAAAGGTACGTGCATGTGTTAAATGCAGATGCTGTACAATAACCACTGGCTTTGGGGAGCTGCTGTTTATCTTCTCAGCAAACATGAAAGCAGACAGAGGAGTTCATAAAGCATTGTTGTTTTCCTTTGAAACAACTTGCTCCAGGGAGCAGAGAGGAATGTGGAAAACAGGTGTCTGACAGATTTCAGCAGACATTCTCCTTCTCTTCTTTTGGCTCAGCAGATGAGTTCCAGACATCCACAAAGCTGAACTCTGTGGGGCTGGGATGTAGCTCAGAAAGGCCATTGCACTAAGACAATCTGTGCAGATTGAGTCTGAAAAAACCCCATGAGAAGATGTTTAGCAATGTGGGTTTTCTTCTTGCATTGAAACTGTTAAATATTCCACACCTGAGTAGTTCTTTTTTTTTTTTAAATGTGTAACCTCCTCTTAGTGAGGGCAGAAAAATAACTGTATTGTACTGAGGGAAGTGTTGCAACAGCAGTTTGATTTTTTTTAAGTTGTATTTTGTAGAAGTCAAGTCTTCTGTGGGGTTTTCATGGATGATACAGTGGGAATGGGAGTCGTGGAGGAGAAGATGGACCCCATCAAAAGAAATAGAGTATTTCTCTGGGAATTGCTTTCTACATGGACCTTAGAGTTCCTTCAACCTTTTTATTACACCACAGAGCAAACTGAATCTATAGAAAACATACAATCCACTTACACCAAAGGGAGGAAGAGGTGCCTGGAGGTAAATCAGTAACAGAAATGTCAGTTCATTGAGAGCCCATCAGCAAAATGTGTGGTGTGAGTTCTGGTTTGGGTTGAAAAAAATGGTTTCATTCCTTGGATATGAGACCCAAATTTGTACCTCCAGTCCAAACTGAGCAATGCATTGTACAATTGTGTAGAACATCAGCAATAGGCTATTGAATAATGTGCTACCACATACAGTGGAAAAAAACCCAACAAATCAGTGCTGTCAGAATATTCAGTATCTGACTTTGTCCAAAATTATAACATATTTTTAGTTTGGTTATTCAGAAGAGTTTCTCAGACTGTACTTCTGGTTACTCTGATGTTTCCCTCCAAGAGTTAGTGCTTCCCACATCACTAATTCTGCACTATGCATTTAATGATGAAACATTCAATAATATTATTATATGTCCAATGAATTAGATTTGGGAGAAAGTGTTTGTGGGTGTGAGAAGTATGTGGGTGCTTCTCTGTGTGAGGTCAAGATTGCTCCTGAGATTACTGACATCACTTGCCATGGATGTGGTGCATGCAAAGCTGAACTGTGGGGGTGTGTGACAGTTAAAAGCCTGTCTGCTTTCGGAGCCCAACAGCTGCACTCAGCAAAACCCTCTGCTCTCTGCTCCTCTGGGCAGTGTGGAAATTGCATCTGAGCTCAGTTTTCCATGGGTTTATTGCTTTATTTGGGACTTAGCTTAACTCCAGAATGTTAACATGCCCCAGGGCAGCCACAGTTTTGGTCATGCAGTGCTCAAAGGTTTGCATGATTTCTGTAAATCAGCTCAGGGTCTTTCAAAGCTCGACCCAGTTTGGGTTGGGGGATATCTGAGGCTTCAGCTTTGTCCTGGTGCAACAGCCAAGGAAAGGGGCATGGCTGGAGGTGTCACAGAGTGTGAGCAAGGGCCAGCTTTGGGTTCATTTCTGTGTTTTATCACAGCTTTGTCCTGTCCTAGTGTGCTTGACTCTCCTTAGACTTGATCCAAGGGGAGCTCTGCAGGTTGCCACGCTCAGAGAACCAGAGTCCAACAGATGGATTCACATTAGAACAGACAAGTTCATCTCCTCAAACCAAACTGCTGCAGAGGAACTGCAGATCTTCCCACTCTGCCACCAGGATGCCACAGCAACACTGACAGGCAAGGAAATCAATGCTTAGTGGCCTCAAATATTTTACCAGAGTCCCTCTAGTATTGCTAGTTGTCTCAAACATGGTTATGATTTTATTTTTATTCATTATTACTGAGCACCTGGTATAAATTTTACAGGAAAATTTTTGTAGCTGGTTGTAACTCAGCCAATTAGAATTTTAGTCTTTTGTGGCGTGTGGAAATATTTTGTCTCCTATTTTGTGACTTTGCTTTATGGAAGGTAGAGAAACCCAAGTGAAAAGGCCGAAGTTGTGCCATAGTTGAGTTGATTTGGTTCAGGTTGAGTGTGCTTGAACTACTTTAGGTGCCAGAGCTGCAGTTTGTTGTGAGCATGGCTGAAAACACCTCACCTTTAGAGCTGAAATTGGTGGCCAAAACTGTGGTGTGATGACCTTGTGGTCTAAAGTGGGTCAGAGGTTTTGGGTCTGGGTGATTTAATTTGAGGGGTTTTTTTTTACTCTTTGCACTATTTGTTGTTTGGGGTTTGAGTTTTTTAAATGGCAAGAATATATTTTGGGGATCACTTTCCCTGCCAGCTTAAGTTGCTGTGTTAGCAAAGTGAGAATATCAGCAAGCACTGATATTATATATAAAGGAGTGTGTGGCCAGGATGGTTGTAGAGCTTTATGTCTGTCCTTGTTGCAGATCTAAATAATAAATAAAATAGATAATACTAAAATAGAAATAGAATAGAAATAGAATTTATTTAGAAATAAATACTTGCTTACCCATCAGCAGTCACTGTAAGGAGTGAGCCCCTGTTGTCATGGACATCTTACATGTTTCTCAGGTATGAGCTCAACTCAGGGGTGGATTGATTTTATTAGATTTGTTATATTAGGTATGATATGATTAGATATTATTAGGTATGTTATCTATTGAAATTATAATTTGCTTTTGCCTTTTGGAAGTTGAATTCTTCCCTGCTGTTCTTTGGCTTTCGTTGTACTTGGTCTTCTCAAACTCTCAGATTATCCAGTACTCATCAGCCCTTTTTACTTTGCTGCAACTCCCTGCTCCACCCTCCCCCCTGCCCCAAAGTGAGGGGAGAAAAAAAGACCATTTTTGTTCTGGTGATTAGTTTCAGGCTTAGGGATAAATATTTGCAGGAAAAAAAAAAAAGGAAATGAATGAGGTGGCTGATGCTGCAGCCTCTGTGAGTTCCCTGAACACAGAGGGTTACAGAAGTGCAAACACTGACAGTGGTGTAACTGCCTCTGGGGGACAGTTTGGGCTGAGATGGCACAGTTACTAAATAAAAGGGGAAAAAATGACACCTCTAACCAGCAGTGCTCGTTGGGCAAAAGCTGCTCCAGCAAGGCTGGACTCAGTCGGGAATAGGTGTAATAGAAATCTCGCAGTATTAGTCACTCTTCAGTCTGACTTGAATAACATGAACAACATGAAAGTCACACTGTATTTCCCCTTACTCATGGTGTGAGTCTGGCTGCAACAGCTTATGGTAATTTTACACCACAGACAGAGCACTTTGGTCAAATCAAAACATAAATCCTTTCCCTCATTTCCAAACCAATCTGCACCAGGCATAGGTGTGATTTCTTGAGCCCTCCTGCAAATCTCTCCAGTTTAAACGTGGTTGTCTCTTCCTGCTGTCCTTGAAGGAGATCAGAGGGTGGCACATGAACTCTATAAGCCTGACCATTCCCTTGTGCTGTGCCTTCCCCACAGCACTGGTGACCCTTCCAACATTGCTGTGCTGTGCAGAGCTCAGCTTGGTTGTGGGTGACAGATTTTATGATAGAAGTTAGATCTGTGTTGTGGGAAGAGAATTATTGGAAGGGATGAATGTTTCGAAATCACCAGAGGGTTGGACTTGATGATCTCGGAGGTCTTTTCCAACCCAATCGATTCTATGATTAATATTTCCCCCTCTTTATCTGTTCTGGTGTCATTTCCTGGCCTGCTCAGCAGTCAAGGGGTGGCAGAGCCACCACCCTGGTTCCATTTTCAACAACATGAGTAGATCACATTAAAGTTCTTCCTTCCAACATTTGGCCTTTTACTTGAATCTGAGAATTATGGCATTTAAAGCCATTACAGACTGAAGGCAAATCCTGATCTAAAATGATATTCTGACATTGACAAAATGTTAACTACTTCACCAAAAATCACTCCAGTTTTGTTCTCACTGCCTGTTCATGACAGAGTAAAGATGTTCTTTGGCTGTTTGCTGAGTTTGCTCAGCTCCTGCAATTGCACTTTGTAATTGTAGGGAGAGAAAAAGAAACAAAACCCAAAAGAAACTAAAAACCCATCCTTTCTGGTCAGCTTTTCAGCCACCAACAGCTCAACAAAACTGTACCTTTATGGTGTGTACAGTGTATTAATGGATACTTCAGGAATGCTCTCCCTGAGCGTTGTCCATCCATAGCCAGGTGGGAATTCCAGCTGCAGCAGCAACAAGGTTTAACCAATCCCATTTTAACATGTCAAATGAACAAAATGTGAGTGTGGCTAAGTTTAAAATTGTGGTAAAATTAAAATTAAAATTGTGGTAAAGTTTAAAATACCTTTTCCACACTGGGACATGCTGCAGCTCCTCAGCCTCAGTGGTGCTGCAGAGCCCTGCAATGGGTTTTCCAGCCGTGCAGAAGAGCATGAAACTCTTCAGCATGGCTGGATTTGTTTTGGGAGACCCTCTTGGAGTGCAGGGCAAAGAGCCCTTTGTTTTCCCCCGTTATTTGTCAGTGATCTGATGCCAAGATCCCTGTGCTGGAAATCTGGTAGAAACACCTAAGCCTTCACCGAGATGTTTCTCGAAGAAATGTTTGTCTGACCGTGTTGTTATCAGTTTCATTATGACATTTGGGTTGTGGGTTTAGGGGCTCATAAAGCAGCAAGGAAAGGAGCTTTGCATAGCTTTTCTGTATTCAAATTCAATACCTGCTAAATCTCTTATCACACCTAAAAATGTGTTTAAAATAAAAAATAAAAATAAAAAAACCCAAAATAACTAAACAAAACCCAAACAAAAAAAACCCCCAGCAGTAGAGAAATTAGAATTTAATATTATTCCTCACAATTAACTTAGGTAATAAACATTTTAAGCTCAATTTTAAATATTTCTTGGTTTGTTTTGCAAAGGAATGCCTGTCCTGGTGATGTGACTAGTTGGAGTTTGAAGTACCTTGTGCTTGTGCCTGTTTGTGTTTTGGCATTTGCTTTGCTGCTTTTCCCTCCTCCCCAAACTATTGTCTTACAGAAAGAATTTCACCTGCATTCATTCTTCCTCCAGTAATAAAGTCATCAGCAGTTGGATTGTTTGCCATGCCTTAAAAATTTCCTCAGAACACAAAATATTTCACATGAGCTGTTTGTTCCTGAGTGGTAATTTTGCTTCTATTTAATATTCTGCTTTTTTTGTGTGTGTGTACAGGACCAATTGTGGTGTGGTGAGCACTGAGGACTTACCAAAAAGGGAGCTCCTCTTTATAGAAATGACTATTAAATATGCCAGGCAGCTTGGCAAATACAGGAATTTTGTCCCAACCTGAGGGAAGGAGCAGGAAAAAGTCCTTGTGTCCATATGCTGCCTGGTGCTTGCTGGGTGGTGATACCTCTGTGGTTATTGCATTGATGTTCATTGAATTATACATGAAAAATAACGACCTGATCCCCAAGTTGCTGCCTATGTCAGAGTTGATAAAATGTGCATTGAATGGCAGATTTTTTTATGCATATATGGGAAAAAAAATCAATTTTCTAGTTGGTGGGTTTGCCTTTTGGGGGATAGTTTTGGATTTTTCATTTGGCTTTATTTTTTTTAACATTAATAGCAGTTGAACCCAGACTTTTGTAAGAATGGTCACTCAAATATTAGTGGAAGTTTTCCATTCTATTTGAGCCATGTGCTCCTTGGCTCTTTGCTTTTGTTTAGGAAGATAAAAGCATTAAAGAAGCTGTGACATTCACCCTGTTTCTTGAACAGATGAGTATCTTAGCAAATCACAGTAAGCCCACAGAACCAGAAAAAATGTTAATAAACTGAAATTTCCCTGCCATTAATGTTACTTAATTCCCCTTTCAGGGTCAAATTGGGGGTTCCAGAAGTTTGGCAGCTTGGTGAGGGTTGTCTGTTTTCACTCAAAAATAATCACAAGGAACTCAGTTTTGTGCTTCTGGATTTTAATTCCACTGCTGTGTAAAAACCAAAAGATGCAGCATTGTCAGAGGTTCTGATCAGCAAAGAATTGCACAATGGAAGTAAATTGTCTTCTGATTTTCCAGTGATTCTTGGTGGTAGCAAACATTCCCCTGAAAATGAGAAAGAGTGGGCCATCCTATTTAATTTTGGAAGGATTTATCTGTGCTTTAAATTTGTCACTTCTCATTTCACCAGAACACGTTTTTCCACCCTCCTTGCCCCAGTCAAAACTGAAGGGTCACTTTTCTTTCCAAAGGTGCCACAATTACAAAGGCTGACACTGGGATGTGCTGACTAAATGAAGAAAGGATCAAACCCATAAACTCAGTGCTAGAAATATTTTTGATTGTGAGGATGAGAAGCAAAGGATCTGAGTTCAGGTAGAATTTGGGTGCTCAGAGGTCACAGTGAAGTTTAATCTCAAGTACCATTTTTGTTGCCCTTTGGTTCCAGGCAAAGTTATTGATGACTCTCTTGTACAGTCTTCAAAAACTTTTTAAGGCCAGCAGGAAAGACTAAAACTTACATACCTATGTGTTTAAAATACTATGATTTCTAATGTGTTGAGGGTTTTGAAGCTTTAGATTTCCATTTTTTAATATTTTTATGTAGTGAGGTAAGAATATCATCAGCAGCAGTCACAAACCATGTCTGGTTTTTCCAACCTCCTCCTTCCCATCTTGGCAGCAAATATCTAAAGATGGTACCCGAATTGATGAGTTTTTCCTCTGTCCCTCAGGCAGAGAAGAAATAAAAGTGTTTTTACCTGTTTCTTGGTCTTCCTTAAACTCCCATCAGCTTTGAGAGTTTATTTAAGGCCGAAGCAAAGCCATAAAAGCTGTTGGGTGTTTTTCACTCACATACACATGAATATTACATGACTATCACATACATGTGAGTGGATAAGTTTTGTTTCTTTCTCTCTGTCTTTCTCTCCATATTTTCGGCTGCTTTTCAAGCCCAAGGACACCATCAGTAGGTGCCTTTCAGTGCTGCAGTTCAGCACTAGGAAGCAAACTCAAATACCTGTGTAGGGTGGAGAAAAGTGTAAACTCTCAAAGCTTCAAAACAACCTTTGCAGTGGCAGAGACACAAATTAGCTGGTTTTATCTTTGCTATCTCCAAAGCCCGAGATCAGTAATGAATCAGTTGGCGCTTGGTAAGCTGCTTTCCTCCCCTGTTATTTTTGGCTGTTAATCCTCCTCTGGTTTTCTTTGAATTTTTGTCACTGTTATGAGTTCTGTTTGGGTGGGTTCAGGTTTTTTTGGGAGGGGGGAGTTTGAACTGGTTGGTACCATAAAGATCTTTTTCTTCGGGCTTAGAAAGTGCAACGAGATAAAAGTAAACTTAAGAAGAGCGTTTCTCCTTCCCACTTTCAGGGCTTATTTTTAAATGTAATAAAATAATTTTTAATTATAATAAAAATGTTACTATGCAGATTGTAGAACTTTCTGAAGCAGGCAGCCCTGCATCCTACAGGTCCTGCTTGTTCTTAACCATTTTGGCTCTAAATCCACTAATAACTTATTAGTTAAATAAGAACTGCAGAATTCAGCTCTGCATTTGAAAGCCTGGGCTCCGTTCTCAGGTTGTTTGTGGAATTGGAAGCTCTCCATAAACTGAAAGATTCATAATCTGCAAAATCTGGGATGTAAAACTCCTGAATTTTATCTGCATGTGGTTATTTAGTAACTCTTTAATGAAACTTTCTAGAGGTATCCTGTAATCTTAATGCTGTTTGACATCTAGACAAGTTATTCTTCCAGTGGAACAATTGATCTGTTATCACAATGGAAGTCCCTAAGTCAATATATTTGCTTTGTGGCTCTTTCTTTCAGCCAGCTGAGATTTATGAGCTGGATCTGGAGATGCAGAAGGGCCACTGCAGTTGTAGCCTCTGCACAGCTCTCTTGGTTTTTTTAGCTCATTTGTGTTTTTATATTATAAATAGCGGGTTGTGAGATGGCTTTTGGGGTCAGTTGAGCAATGAGTGTCATTCTGTGTTCAGCTCAGAAACCTGAGTGTGTGACTCCTTCTTTGGGTTCACTGGTGGGGATGTTTTACAGAAATGCTTTAGGAGAAATGCTCTCCCAGGATTTGGGGGTTCTGTCCTGGACCAGCTCGAAAGGTGTTTGCTTCTACACCTGCATGACTGCAGTGAAAAATAATAGGAATCAACTCTTTGTATGTATAGGAATCCAACAAACCTCTGCCCTCCCTGCCAGGTTTTATCTCAACTGCCTCTAATCTGTGCTCTTAATAAGAAGTCAGCATTATTCTTTTTGTAACGAGTGCCTCAGTTGCACCAAATCACTGTGGGCTGAAAAATCCACGTCCAAAATCTAATTAAATATTTTCTGATCGTGCTTAAATGATGTGAATGTGACTCCCTGGAGATGCATTCCCTGGTTCTGGGTTTGTGAGGGAGTGGAGTGATGGTCAGAGGGAGAGCCTGTGCTTCCAGGTGGGTGGGTGTTGGTTCCTGCTGAGCCTCCGGCACGTTCTGGGGAGTCTGTTAATCCCTTCTCCGACAGGGCAGAACCCGAGGGAGTTGCAGGCTGTGATGAATGCCGTGTGCTCTGTGGCTCTGGAAGAGTTAAATCACTTCACATTCAAGTCTAGAGTGGTGCTCAGGCTTGTGGTGTAACTGAAGAAAAGATGATGCTGCTTTTAAAAAGTTGTCATCTCTGTGCCAGGAAAGTATCAGCCAGTTTTCAATAAATTACACCCTTCTCAATGGGGAGCCAGGAGTAAAGCAAAGAGAAAAATTCTGCTCTGTGTTAATTCTTCCTTTAGCATTTATGTCAAATGAGGTTTTGGATCAAGAGCCGTCAAAAATAAAATCCTTTTTTTTCCTTTTTTTTCCTTTTTTTCCTTTTTTTTCCTTTTTTTTCCTTTTTTTTCCTTTTTTTTCCTTTTTTTTCCTTTTTTTTCCTTTTTTTT
>JAWWEV010000018.1:16424296-16448081 GCA_035583235.1 Hafferia zeledoni | reverse complement strand
CTTTTTCCCTTTTTTCCCCTTTTTTTCCCTTTTTTCCCCTTTTTTTCCCTTTTTCCCCCCTTTTTTTTTCAATATAACACAACCAAAAAATCCCCTGTTTTGGAACATGTAGCTGGTTCGGGATTTAGAAATTCTGTGTGCTCATCGTGCCCAGGTGAGGTCACAACCCCGAGCCCTCACTAACCTGGGGTGGGATTTGCACTGCTCAGTCTCCCACCACCATCCAGAGAGAATTCCTCTCCTTGCTTTCCTTGTGAGGAATGTGGGGTGGGAATTACATCTCCAGGTGGTGCTGATGGCATGGTCCGTGTCCTGCTGTTCTTCCTGCTTGTCGGGCACTGTTTGAGTTGCACAATTTGGGATGTTCAGCGTCTGCTTGGTTAATTTTTAGACATCAGGATCATTACAGATTTGGTTATGGAGATAAATTCTGCCTCTTCAGATTTGCATGGGAATTGAGGGGCAGACAGAAGTTTACAGTTTCTGTAAGAATTATAGGGACAGCTTTAAGAGTAAGTAAACAATACAGAGTAAGAAAAAATAAAGGGTTAAATGTAGTATTTATACAGTTTTAGGGAAAAACTACTCACTTGCTCAATTATATTTAGTGAACAGAAGCCTTAAAAATGCTTCAGAATCATTTTTTTTTTTGCCAACAGGATTGGTGCCACTACAGTTCTTACTGATCTGTATTTTAGTAATTTTAGTAATCCAGCTATGACAATATCTAATGTAATAATAAAAATAATTTTAGCAGTGTCCTCATAGGGTCATATTTACTGAGGTTTTTTACAAGTACGACTTTAAGAGGGTTTTCTTTGGTTTGTTTTGTTTTGAATTGTGATGAAGTTTAGAATTTAACGTTGTATGCATATTAATATGGGAGTTCAGCAACCAGGAGCTTTTTTTGGACACCCGGTTGGCTGATCTTGGCTTGGCCCTTGCTGTGGGGTGTGTGGAAGGCACAGGCTGTGCCAGTGCTGAGGGCAGGGCTGTGCCACAGAAAGGTGCCCCACGTTTGCAGGCAGAGCTCTCTCATGGCATCCCCCCAGGCCTGGGCAGTGCCCTGGCACATGGGGCTGTCCTGCCCATAAACCCAGGGCTGCAGTGGGTTCCTGCCTCCCTCCAGCTCTGTGTGTGTCAATGGAGAGCTGACCCTGGGCAGAATACAGAACTCTGCCTTTCCTCTGCATGTGCAATGGATTTCTTTACCAGTTCATTATCTGGGTGCCAAAGCCATTGATGTTCCAAGCCCAGCCCTCCCTTCAATGAGATTAGGGATTAGAGCTGTGTTTTAGCAGTCAGGGAGACAAACCCTGGACTGGCAGAGAAGTGGCTGCTCGGCATCAGAGCCCTCCTGTGCTGCCTCAGTGCAAATCATTAATCACTGGACTAACACCTTTTTTCATTATGCCACTCTGGAATCCTCTGCCTTGGACATTCAGTCTTTTTTCCAAATGAGCATTTGGGTGTTAATTAGTCCCTGTTTCATACAAAATTGCAGTATTTGTCTTACATGCCTTTATGAAAACCTTGTCCCCTGTGCATTAACAGGGGGGGTCATGTTGTTGTCACTGCTGATGCTCCAGTCTCGGCAGTGCTTTCCTCAGGCAGAGGGGCCACACTCTGATGCTGCTCAGAGCAGCATAGTCTGTTCCTAGAGAGCTCTTCTGTACAAACTCTGGGTGCCAGAGCTCCTCTCTGCACTTCAGCAGAGACTCCGTGAGCAGGAAGCTCTGTAGAATGTGAGGAAATTAGAAGCTCATGGGGTAGTTTGCTGTAAATGCAAGTTACAGGAGGACTGTCTGTGAATTTTGTCAAACTGTGGGAAGCCAAAGTAAGGTGGTTTGATAATCCAGGCAAGCTTTTCTGTGTAATCCATGGAAGTGGTGTGTGGTTTTATTGTGCTGGAGAGCCAGACATATTTCTCATCTCCCATGTTAACATATCACTGGTATGAACCAGAGCAAGGCAGGGGGCTGGTGGTATTTGCTGGTATGAACAGACCCCCTGTGTTGGGTGGTAGTGGGGGTTCCTGAGTGCTCATTCTGCTGCTCAGCCAGGGTCATCTGCTTCTATAAAAGCTGCCTATGCCCATTGCACACACTTTGGTCTTCACAGCTTCTTCAGCTCTTCAGCCTCTCACCACATGCCATGGACTAACATGGTGTGACTCTTGGGGATGGGCCTGTGCAGGGCTGAGGGTTGGACTTGGTGATCCTTAAGGGTCCCTTCCAACTCACCAGAGTCTGTGAAAGGGCTGGTACAGACAGCTAAAACAAGGAATAGAGTCAAGAAAACAGGGAGACTTTATTTTATCCTGATCTGGGTCTACACGCAGAGGCAGTTCCTGTGTGATCTGCAATAGTGCTGCAAAACTGTTGCTTTGGCTTTGATGTTCAATGAAGTCAAATCATTTAAATTTGAGTGTTGAATACGTTATTATTTATCAGATTATTATTATTATTACTTTGGAAAGCTAAATGTAAGATTCTGTAATTGCATTGCTTCCTGAAGCTCACCATCCTTTGAGGTGTTCAGCATTAAATTAAATATGAAGTGTCTCCCCAGCTGGGGCATCTGTACCCAGAAGAGAGTACAGCCTGACAAGGAGGCCTTATAGAATGGTATAGAACCACAGAAGAGAAAGTCAGTGACTTCAGAAAATACCTCTGTGCCAGGACACTGGTTAAATTTCTCTGGAGAAATCCTACAACCCTTCCAGAAAGTTGACCTCATTTGCATGTTTTGATTAGATTGCTGTCAGGCTTCCTCTGACTTGCCACAAAGAGAAAAGTAGTTTTCTGCCCAAGTCTCAGGAAGTTCTTTCAGTCACAATGCATTCCTTATAAATAACTTTAGAACTGAGGAGTAAGATTTTTGTGTACTGTGTCTAAACCTCCAAGGGCAGCTTGTCCAAAATGTGTTTTATCGTAAAGAGGAGTGATCTCCATCTATATTCTGTCTTCTAGTTTAGTGAAGGGATCATCAATATCCAAAGCAAATTCCTGAAGTATTTATTAGTTAGCTGAGCCTCTGATTTCATGGCACAGCTGGGAAGCTGGTTCTTTAAAGGCCTATAAATGAAAGCATAACTTAGGGGCATTTTTCACAGAGATACAAAACTGTATGACAAGTGTACAACATACAACTGTGTGTGGGAGTATCTTTAAAAACTGAGGGAAGGAGGAAGGAAGGAAGGAAGAAAGAATCTTCCCCTAAGTGAGGGGAAACTCTGGGGGTAGAAAAATGAAGTTTGAAACCACTCCCATATTTAGGTAGAAGATAATGACCTGCCCAGCAGAGTTAGGGCACTGTGAGGACTGCAGTGCTCATTGCCCTTGGTGGGTAAGGGAGTGCCCTGACTGAGGATCTGGAGAGTGTGTGCATGAAAATGCTGAGTACATCCCATCCTTAGTGGGTGTGGGAGTGCCCTGAGTGAGGATTTGGGGAGTGTGTGCATTAAAATCGTGAATTCATCCCATCCTTAGTGGGTGTGGGAGCGCCCTGACTGAGGATTTGGGGAGTGTGTGCATGAAAATCGTGAATTCATCCCATCCTAATGGGTATGGGAGTGCCCTGGCTGAGGATTTGGGGAGTGTGTGCATTAAAATGCTGAGTACATTCCATCCTTGGTGGGTATGGGAGTGCCCTGACTGAGGATTTGGGGAGTGTGTGCATGAAAATCCTGAGTACATCCCATCCTTGGTGGGTATGGGAGTGCCCTGACTGAAGATTTGGGGAGAGTGGGACTGAAAATCCTGAGTACATCCCATCCTTGGTGGGTATGGGAGTGCCCTGACTGAGGATTTGGGGAGAGTGGGACTGAAAGTCTTGAGTACATCCCATCTGGAGGGGTGGGAAGGCTCAGGGCTGTCACCCTGCCTGGTTCCTTCCTGCTCTCCAGATTAAACCCTGAAACCAGAACTAGAACACAGGAGTGCATGGAAAGATGGGAAAGATGTTCCAACTATTCTATAACTCATTTCTAAGCTGTTCTGCCACTGTCACACCCTTTGCAAATTGGCTCATCCTTTTGCTGTGGCTGTAACAATGCAATAATTGCTTGTAAAACTGAATGGCAAGTTATTTTTCACAGTCCTCAATTTTTCATTGCTTCTACTTGCCACTGGAATATCTACTGTTAACATGGGAGGTCTTATGTGTTTGCTTCTCTTCACTTGCCTGATTTTGGTTGAATTTATAAAGAGATGTGATGGGCTAGGCACTATTTTGGGTGTTTCCTTTTCTTAAGTGTCTTATAAATAGAGAAAGGGTGGAAAATTTAGATTTCTGACAGCTTTGACTTTTTTAAGAAAAAATAAAATATTCCAAGTGGTATTTCATCAACCAAAATGCATATTAAGGATGCTTTGGCTGTACCTCAAGCTCTTTATAGATGAGCCATAAAACTCATGGTTGAAATAGTTGTGCAAGTGAAGGCAAAGGAATTATACTGCTTTCCTCTCTCATGCTGTGGTTTATTTTGATCTTCTACCATAAAAAGATGTAAATCATATGGAATACAGAATTCTTTTGTCTTCTACTTCCTGAGTAATTTATTATTCTGCTCTGTTTCTACACAGTTTTGAGGTGTATTTGTTTGCTTTAACAGGGGAGGGTCTTCATTTACTTTCATTAACTGCTACTGGATATTGGGTTGGGCTCAGTCATTCACAGTTGAATATCCTGTTTCTTACTTGGAGAATGAGACACTTGGAGTTGTTGTCAGCCCCACTGTGAGCAGTGCAGTAACTCTGGTGGTGATGGGTCTTCTCTTGGCTCTTGGAGGTGGAGTTGATTAGGATAGATCAGGTCTCACTCTCATGAGCTGCACCTGCATTTTGGGCTGTGGATTATTGAAATAATCATAATTTGGATGAAATCACAATTCAAGCTGTGTGTTGGTTTTCACAGTCAGCCATAAAGGATTTTCTGCCCCAAATACTCACCTGACTACAATGGTCTCCTCCCCCTACCCCCCAAATCCACACTCAGATGAGACTCTCAGAGAAGCTCAAATGGTGGGAGGAGGAAGGAGCTGCTTGTCAGATTCACTACTTTTGGAAATGAGAGATTATTTTAAACTTCACATTTCCTTAGTGCTGGAAGATTTGACTCTTCATCCCATCTCAGTTTTACCCACATGAAAGCAGCACTGAGGAGTCACAGGATGTTCTGAGTTGCAGTCTCACCTCACTGTTGGTTGGAAAGAAGGACCAAATCATCCAAAGAATTTTACTGAAGTGCAGATGTAATAGTGGTATTTAGCTCCTTTCTCCCTCCTGCAGCTTTGGGGACAGAGGTTGAATTTCCTTGCATGATTTTGTTGGCATGCAGAAAGGGATTTTGAAACATCAAGTCAGAGATACCTTTAAAACATCAAGTTGGAGCAAAAAAATGGTAAATTTCCAGCCATGCACATGACTATGTCCAAAGTAAATTGTGTTGGTCTCCTCTGGAATGGGCAAGGAAAGAGAGAATGATTGAATGATGTAACTTTTTACTTTGTTGCTATTAAAACAATGGCAACTGGTTGCCTTGGTTTCCCATAAACCTCAGTGATAATCCTTTCATTAAAAAAAAAAAATAAACTCAACATCGTTCAGGGCAGCAGGCAATGGAAAAGCAGAATTTCACAAAGATAGCCTGCACCAGCTCCAGGAGCTTTGGGCTGTTCTTTGGTGGCTTTAAAGCTGAATTACACCACTGGAAGTTTTTATCTGCCTTCTCTCCTTGTGCCCTCTCCTATTGGCAAGTGTCTGAAGGAGTAAACAAGGAAGGACATCCTGAAAGATTTTCTGTCCCTTCCTTTTTTTATCAGCAGAAGGGCATGTTTTTATAGGTTGAGGAGGGTTTTTTCTTGTTTTTCTTTCTTTTTTCTTTTTTTTTAATTCAGCTGCCACTGAATGGCTCTTTAAATTTTCTTGGCTGGGGGAAGATGCTGCCAAGTTGTTCTCCTGTTCCTGTGGGGATATTGATTTGAATCTGTTCCTCTGAAATGCTGTCTTTGTAGAGAAAAGCTGGGGAGGATTTTACAAATCTTACCTCTCTCAGCCACGTGTTGCAGGAAGGAGCAATTTCAGACTCTTTCTAAGGTTTCTGTGAATGGTTCTCATCATTTCCAGTCAGCCTAAGCATAAAAATAAAGGGTAAGGAGCAATAAGATCTTCCAGCAGGTTGAGCAGAAGGACATTTAAGGTCAGCCTGTTTCACATCTTTATACTATTAGTCTTGAGAGACATCTGTAATTCAGACAGTCCCAATATCCTTTGTGTTCTGCAGTTTTACATTTTGGCCTCATATTCAGAGCAATTTTCCAGAGCATTTAAAGAGAGGAAAATAAGATGTCTGGAAACAGCACTACAGTTTTGCTGAACTCCAGGGTACCATTTACTTTGAGAACTCTTTAAGCAGCTTAAATTGTTTCCTCTTTTAATGGCCTAATTGAGTTTTAAAACAAGCCAGTGAAACTTTTTTATTCTTGCAATTTTTGTAACGTTCAGGACTCCAAACCCCCTCAGTTAACAGGAAGTGTCTGACTTTTGTTGCTGGTTGTGTCTGTAACAGAGAATGTCAACAGAAGATTGTTAGAATTAAAATGCAAATTATCTGTTTTCCTTTCCTTAACATCACATGGCCTTAAATGAGGCCATTTCTATTCTGAAAGCTTAAGAAATTTCAGAAGTTGAGATGTATGTAACATGTAGATTTTTTGTTTTCAGAAGGAGTGGTCAACTGGTATACAATGAAAATTTGCTACTTCTATTTGTCAGAGTTACTCAATCTACTACTGGATTGCTTCTCTTGTTGTTGGGGCTTTTATTCATTTTTTGTGTTTTGTTTTTTTTTTAATTCCACTATATTTTTGTGAAAGAATTTAAATTTCTTGTCAAAATACCAAAAGCAAAAGGAGCTGCATTTCTAGAGAATTGGATTCATTGGATTGCACTCCTAAAGGCCTGGCAAACAATGAGGATTTCACACAGAACCTTTTCAATATTAATTTAACAAATTAAAACTATCCTTGAAAGTTTCCTGTGATTTTTTTTTTCATGCTTAGGAATTATGAGTGTACCTGCAATTCAGGGCTGAGTTTGCACTGTGTGTTTTTATCCAGCCCCTCCTGTGTCCTGACCCTGTTCCATGAGCTCTTCCCTGTCTCCCTTGGAGCACCGAGGGTGTCCTGGGCAGCCTGATTGGTTTAGTCAGCAGTGAGAGGGAGTCTCCCTGTAAAGGGCAATGACAGATGAGCCCATTTTCACTGTGCCTGGAGCTGCAGCTCTGCCCTGGCCTCACTCACAGCTCTCAGGGATGAGCAGAACTTCTGCCTTGGTTTCCTGCCCCTCTGTCCTCCTTGCAGGAGGGCACAAGGAATCTCCTGCTGGCTCCGAATGTCCATGTGTTTGTGGCAATTCACTTACAGTATGAATGGAAAAAGTCCTGTCAGAAGTGACTTGTGAAGAAAATGAAGAAACTAAGTCTAAAGTGAGGTTTTTAGTGTTGTTTAAATGTACAAGTTGGAGTCTATTGGTTTTTTTGCTAACTCACTCTTCTTCCCAAAATCCCCTGAGTTATCCTTATCTCCCACTTTGGAATGTCTGCAGTGTCCTTGATGAAGGCTCAGAACGTTTTCTCATAGGCCTATATCTAACCCTTTCTATTGGTTCTTAACCCTTAAATTCTGTTAGTGAAAAGTCCAAAGTCCCTCAGGATTCCTATTGATCATCTTCTGATACTCCTTGAACCCATAAATACCCCCTTCTGTTACCAGTAAAGGGCTCTTGCTCTCTCTCATCCCTCGACTGTGGTCCCTGTGTGGTCCTTGTGGGCGCTCTGGGGGCTACATGGTCGGGGGCAGTGGGGGGAGCTCACCCCTCTGAGTAATGGGCTAAGCCCTGGACCTGGAGACCCCCACTCAAGCATTGCATGTGTTGAGCTGTGCCATCACCCTGACCCAGCTGTTGGTGCACCCTCTGGGCTGAGCAGGACAACAAGAGAATTCCTCCTTTAAAAGCCTTCCATGCACTGTCTCAAGCACCTACCAAAAAGTACAGGGCTGTTTTCAAAGGCCAATATTCTTCCCAGAGGGGCCAAAAGCTCACTGAGAGTTACAGTGGCTACAGCCTTTGGGAAGACTTGGGATCTTTGCTGGAGAGCCCGAGGGGTCCAGCTTGGAAAGTCCCGGGAATCCGGCTTGGAGAGTCCAGGGAATCTGGCTTGGAGAGCCCGAGGGGTCCAGCTTGGAGAGCCCGAGGGGTCCAGCTTGGAGAGCCCGAGGGGTCCAGCTTGGAGAGCCCGAGGAATCCAGCTTGGAGAGCCCGAGGAATCCAGCTTGGAGAGTCTCGCCCATCAGACAAACCATCAGTTGGTCTTGTTTCCTGCAGTTGGGTTCTCATATGATGTTCTATACATTAATGATCCTGATATATTTTGAAAACTTCCAGTACACCATACAGAAGGGTCACTTAACTCATCATCACAGGCAGCTTCATCTCAACTAGTTTATAGATACTGTAAATTAATTTATAAGTCATATTTCATGATAACTATCAAGGAAACCATGGAGAAAGGAGCTTTCTTTGCCAGACATAATTAGGAGGATGTTGTGTACACAGAATGTCAGAGAGAGGGGAAAACAGCTCTGTTTCTTTTCTACCCTGCCTGACTATTTCTTCCTCTGAAGAGGCTGACTTGCAGCCACCAAGAGTTAACATTCAGGAGGGATGTGTGGAAACCTTACATAACTCGTTCAGTCTCATCTCCTGGGTGTTTCTCTGTACACTCTGCCAGAACTAATTTCACGGTTTTAAAACAACTCCTGGTACAAAAAGAATACGGAATGAGTTGCCGTGAGATATGATTGTTTCCCATTTGAGAGATAGAGAGACCTGTAGCTCTCCAGCACTTATTAAGAATCATTTCTCAATTAAGCACGGGATGTATAGCTTAACAAAGGCTGTGTGGTGCCTCCTGAATGCAGCAGGGTTGGGCTGAGGGGAGCCTCACTTTGGCTCTTCCCCCTCCTTTTCCTCAGCATCTTTTCCTCTGCGAGTTTATAAATTCAAAGAGACCGTAAGCTTGTGTAGACAAAAAACACTGACCTGGCAACGGTCTGTCTGATCCTGCATTCTGAGTCCCTGTCATATCTTAGAGTTTGAAAACAGACAAAGCTTTCTGGTGCTGTCAAAAAAGTCATCTTTGAGAAAGGAAGCAGCATCCAAACTGTCAAGACCAATCCTTGCTCCCTCTCAGCCAGTGACGCTCCACTCTTGGAGCCTGCATGGCAATAAACTACTCACTGCACTTATCAGAGACAGAGTCTGCACAAAGTGCTGGCAAAAGCAGAGTCAGGGAAAGGAACTTGGGTGGAATGGAGTGGTGAAAAGGGATCTGTGCATTTTAAGATGAAATATGTGGAGATAGATAAATTACGTTCCCCCTTTCTAAGAAAGGCGGAAGATTTAAAAAAAAAAAAAGTTCTACAAAATGGGGGAATGCTTTAGAAAATGTACCTGGGGTGCAGGCCAGGAGCTCATGGCATATCTTGTCTTAGTTTGGAAAACAGCTTTTTGGCTAGTGAAGCAAAATAAAACCAAAAAAACCCCCGTCAATAGTTTTGATGAGTGAGCTGTTGCAGAGACAGTGCAATGTGGGCCATAACACAATTCTTCCCATCTCTGCATTTCAGGCTGGTTTGGAGCAGAATTACAGTTCAGGTTGATTGCACTGGCAAGGGGCTTGTATGACTTTTTGAGGCAGGAAGTCAAAGGGGACTTAACTGGGTAATATCTGCCCAGGTCTTTCCAAGTCATAAAGTGAGATTTATTTCAAAGTATCAGAGCCACTTCAGTTCAAATGAATTAAAGCAGCCTTAAATGCTAAGAGAAATTTATGAGGATCTTTGGACCTCAAAATACTTCAGTAAAGCAGCTGGGATTACCAGTAAAATTTCAGTGCTGTAAAAACGTGATTTGAAACAGAAACGTAGATTAACCTCTCAGATTTTCTGTAACAGCAGTGCTGGAAGTCCTGCAAGTTCTTGGAAGAAATCCAAGAACAAATTTCTATGCCTCTTATCCCAGACTCACTAGTGATGAAGGAAATTTTTCTTCAGTAAAAATAATTTGTGTCCCAATAGTAAATATACCTTTTTATAGGATTTTTTTTTTCCCTTGCAAAACCTGTCATTTTTAATGTGGGAAAGAACCAGATGATGTGAGGCACAAACACACATTGATTCTCTTTTTAGAAAACCAGTGAGAATAGGGATGCAAATTAGTTCACTATACAGATCTAATTAATCAGTCTCTCTTCTCTTTTCTTTATTCCAGTTACCTTGAATTAGAAGTCATGTTATCCTTTGGGCTCAGACTGACTTAATGCTTTAGAAAACTGCCTGCTCCTAATCTGACAGGGAAGTCAGGAAGGGTCAATACTCTTTGTATTGTAGTTACTCCAAAACAATGACTGATTTTAGTTAGAATGGTATTCTGGGGCTATTTTGCTTCTCATATTTCAAAGCCCAGCTGAAAATAAAGTGAGTGTGCCCTGAGACACTCACTGTAACATATGTCAAAGGAATGTTCTGTAGATAAACCAGCCTTATCTGTAGATAAAATCTAGATTTGATTATGATTTTTGACCTCTCCAAGATTCTGAGATGTCTGAGCCTGAGTTGTTTTTTTTTTTGGTTTGACGGTCTATTTTGCAGGGAAAGGAGGAGAAGGAAAGATTGTGGTAGAGTAAGCAGAAAATTATTCAGCAGTTCCCAGCTACGTTCATTAAGGAGGCAGAGTGAGGCACTGAACTGTTATTTCAGTCAAATCTTCATTTCATTTATGTCAGTATTTTGTAAATAATTAATATGACACTTTAAGCTGACTTGTTTCCCAAAATAGCTGGAATTCAATAATAAACTGCACTGCAGTCAATAGAAATGGCTGTGATACCATGCCCTGTTCTGAAATGATTTTTCACTTAGCAGTTAAGCTGAATATTAGTGCTCCTAGGTAGGAGATTATTAACTGTACCTGCTCTTTGAAGAGAAAAGAGCTCCTCATACAGCCAAGAAAGATTTCCCAGCAGCAGCCAGTTTCCTCAGGGAACAATCCCATGACTGCCTGGACCAGGGTGGACCCACTCCTGAACCAGCTGCAGGCAGGGGGGCCCAGGAGGCCATTGGGATGGGCGCAGGGGAAAATTCAGATGCCACAGAGACTTCTAACTGTCTCCAGCATGTCAGAGAAAGTCCAAGGAAGCTCTTGAAGTTCTACAAAATGCATTTCAGGGTTTCTTTCTCTTCAGGAGAGGAACACTGAACATCAGCTGTTGGGTTGTCCTCCGGGGTCTGGGAGTTTTCCTCCTTGCTTGCTTAGGAGGAGCTGGTTGTGCTGGTGGACCTGTGTGAGTGGGACCTTCTCAGGACAGCAGAGCCATTGCTTGGGGTGGGTGAGGAACTGGGGAAAAGCATCACAATGTCCCTCACACCCCCAGTGGCTGCACCAACCCCAGGATTTCCAACCTACAGGCAGAAGTGGAACAGGGAGACTTTATGGATTTTGCACATCTGTGAAATGTCTGGGGGGGGTTTGCAGTGCAGCCCAGCTGGACTTGCCTGGTTGGGTTTTATTTTAACCTCAAACTGAAGACTAGATAAAGGCCAAGGGAGGGTGTATTCTCTAACACTGAAATGGTGTGCAGTGCATAATTAGCTCTGGTGAAGGTTTGACTTTTAGCCAGTTGAGCAGAGACAGGATATTTTTAGTTTTGGAGCTAAGGTCTTCACCCCCTACTGTGGTGCAACATTCTGGAAAGGCTGGGAATGATTGATGTACATGCCAGCTTTTATGTGTTCAGATTAACTCACATGAACACCTATTATTGTGGGTACTGTGGGGTCACTGATGCTTTTAAACAGCACTGAAGGGTCACCACTAGACTGAATAAAATCCCAGGCTCCCAGAATTTTTCTTCTGTATTTTTATTCATATATTAGAATTCTGGGGTCCTTCATACATTCTACCTTCAAATTTGACTTTTGGCCATAGCCCACAAAGAGAGGGCTGCTCAGCTAAATTTAGCCAGTGAAAAGAGCAGGAAGATCTTTTAAGTTGTGTTCTCTAACACAGTCGTCGTGTCCCTCCCCTCCTCCCCGACCCCTTTTTCCTTTCCTTTCTAAGTCATGAGGAATGTTACCATCACCTCTAACTTTTCTTGGCCAATCAAAGAGGAAGTTTTAATTTTAATACCCCTCTCAAACTGTAACATTTAAGGAAATACAGGTTACAAATTGTGTATTTTTTTTTTTTCTTGTGCTGACAGCAGAAAGTAATTTCTCATTCTCTTTCTTTTCCTCTATTTCGCTTTGGGATGACAGCCTTGCAAATCAATATTTCATTTTGAAGGAGCCATGTTTGATGCCAGTTCTACTTATTTGCTTTGCAGTCACTGCAGTAATTCTTTGTAGCTCTGTCAGTATGTAAATTAAACCAAGCATAGATAGCTTTGTGTTGCTTAATGTTCAGCTGATAAAAATTAATGTGGTGTGAAATGAGCATTTTATCTGACTGCAGATACAGTGCCGGAGTTAATTAGACTGGCAGAGCAAAACGTTATTAAACATCCAGGCCCCTGATCATCAAGAGCTGGGTGAAGCTCAGAACTGTGGCTTTGGGTGGGCAGTGTAATGCAGATTGGGAGAGGCAGGCTCAGAGCAAGCACTGGGAGTGGGGCCCTGCCTGGGCAATGAGACATGACAGGCAGAGCAGCAGAGCTGAGGAACACACGCCTTGGGTGCACAGGGAAGGGCCAGGGCAGCCCAACGCTCCCAGCACGCTGGGGAAGTGCATTAATCAGCATTAACACACGAGCTACAGTGTCTGATTGTCATTAAACATCGCCACGGCTTAAGGTCAGGGGTTGGTGACAGTGATCAGTAAGGCAAGTCAAATAAAGCAGCAGAACATTTAATTCAGCAGAAGTTATTTCAGTGGAAGTATTTCCATACATTTTGTTAGTTCTCTTGGACAATTGCCTTGCAGCACTGGTGTAGTGGGTTGTGATTTTCTCCAGTTAAAATGAAAAAGCACTAACAGAGATATCTTTTATTTCCTATGAACTTAAATATTTTCCATAAATATTGGCTCACTTCCTCTGTTGTCTAAATATGGACCCTATTTTGTTGTTCTCCATGCTCTGTTGATGCTGGATGAATTTGTGAAGAGAATCCAATACATTAGAGTATTGACATGAAAAGTGGGTGAATATTGACACCCACCTTTGAGGCTTTGCTGGGTGAGTTTGAGAGACAAGTCCCCAACTCCCCCAGAGTTCCTGCCCAGGCAGGGCAATGAGTCTGATGGTTTGAGCCACGAAACCCACAATTTCTGTTTTCTGGAGCACAACATTTCTTAGCATACGATGGAAGCCTTCGGGCTGGGGTGTTTATAATCAGAGATCAGAAGCTGCAGGTCATGTTTGAAAAACCCTTCAAGCCCAGAAGGTCAGGTGGCTCTGGGGGTGCTTGGGCTGAGCTTTCAAGGACTGGGGGCACAACAGATAGAAATCAGTGTTGGGAAGTTTTCAAAAAGGACCAGCTGGCATTGGGGCTTGAGTTATGCAGAGGACAGGACGTTGCTGGGCAGTGAGAGCCCAGAACTTGCTTTTCTACATCTTTGTCAGCCCCAAAACGCTGTTGAACAACCTCAGTTCTACTTCCTAGCAACCTCCCTCTTAAATAACCTCTCCTGGTAAGCCTGGGAGTCTGACATTTTACCTGGGGTGTCATCCTTGCTATACTCTGCTGAATAGTATTTCCCTAAATCTGATTTTCCTCTGTAATTTGGGTGGTCCATTTTGGGCACGTCTGTCTTTGCTCCCTGTGCCTTGACAGTGCTGTGTGTGTTTATGCTCCAGTTTTAGCCTTAAACGAACAGGCCTTTTGTTTGTCAGGTGTTAGTTCATTGGTCTTACCCCTGGTTTGATGTCCTGATCTTCCTCTGAATCCTGCATGATGTCTTGGAAGCCCCACTGAAACCACACCATCCTTGGGGTTGCCTTCAGCAGGAGAGTGCTCAGACATTGGAATGGGCTGCCCAGAGAGGGGCTGGACTCACCATCCCTGGAGGTTTTTAAGATGAGGCTGGACATGGCACTGAGTGCCATGATTTGGTAACCACAGTGGGGTTGGATTAGGGGTTGGACTTGATGATCTCAGAGGTCTCTTCCAACCCAACTGATTCTGTGATTCTGTGACTGGGTGTGTTTGTCTGAGGAGCCCCTGGTGCTTCTGCATTCCATAATTCCAGGCAGTGAGTCCTCCCTGGGTGTTCCTGAGCAGAGCAGAGGCTGAACATGAAGAGGGCACAGCAGGACCTCATGACTGTTCTCAGAACTATTAAAACTGAGCAGAGGGTGGTCAGAACTTACATGGATGCACAAATTGATATCCCTTATTAACTCCATAATTTGCTTGACACTGAGTGGAACTTCCAGGCAGAATTGAAGAGTTTAAGCTTTTTGGCTCAGTCTCAAAGGACCTGTGAAGGTGACCAAGGGATCCCCTGAATATTCCTGCAGAAACTTCAGGCCAGCAGGACTAGGGATGCTTTTACTCTGAGTGCCCTTTCCTTCTAGGTGTGTTTGTGAGGAACAGGATGATATGAGGCTGCCTCAGCATTTATATGCACTGCTTTGCCTTCTCTTTGCCTTTGTGATTTTCAGATAAAATCCAAATCTCCGCTCCATTCACTTGCTTACTTAAAGGATTTACCCTTTGAGCGGACCCCTGTAAATTCCCTGCTGGTTTCCAGGGAGTTCAGATGCTCGTGGAGATGAAGGATTGCATCCCTCCCAAACCCCTGCCCTTGCTCTGTGCCCTCCACGTGTCAGGGCTTGGTGTCCCACACCCAGGAGGTCCTTGGAGAGCTGCACTTTGCAGGGAGCTCCCCACGAGGTGCAGCTGAGGGCACGTTCCTGGTGTGCTCTGTACAATTCCTCTCTGCTTGCAGGTACACAGGACCATAACAAGAACAGCATTAATTACTGTCCTAACCAGGAATTAACCGTTGCAGAATTAGACACATCGAACTTCTACCATAGAGTGATTTGTAAGCTGAGTCCTTTCAAGTTGCTCCATTTTTCACCTTATTGAGAGGTACTCAGTTCTTTGTGAAGTTCCATTTTACTTAATACTATTTTCTTTATATTCTTCTATTTAATTTATTTTATTATTTTCTTTGGGATTCATTCTGTCCTGTGCAGGGCCTTCAGTGCATGTAGGACAATACCCAATTGCTCAGAACTGGTTTGTCCTTTAACCCAAGAGACCAAATCTACATCCTTTAAACTGCTGACTCCTTTGTTTTCAGTGTTTCCTTTACCAGGAAATCAAAATTAAACCCCTTCCTCTACAGTAATCTGTATTTTCTGCCTTTTACTGCTGTAATGTCCGAGGCCAAATTCTCAGGTTTGTTGTTTTTTGTCCAGACTTTTCACTGGCACAACTTAGGAGTTACCAGAGCTTCAGTTTGGATTTTTGAAAAGAAATCTAAAATTACAGAAGCTCATCATTTTGGGGCTGGAATTCTCTGTTGGGAACAGTCTCTTTCAGATTTTTCAGATTTCTCTCTGTCTGGAATCAGACATAACAAAGAAAGCAAACAAAGGCCAAATCATCCAACCATCGACACCACCACTTAAAATTATTAAGACAGTGCAAATCCCACAAATCACTGTTGGAGCTGAGATCACTGTTAAATAAAATCAAGATATTGAAGGGTTTGACCACCACCTAATTATCAAAGAAAAAATAATCTTTCCTCTAAATAAATTAAGTTTTGTGTTTTTTTCATTTAGTATCCATAAATTTGCTGAATTATTAAAATGGAATATTTTGCTCTGATGTGAAATTGTATTTATTTTTGTAGCTTCCAAAACTATAGCAATGAGTACAGTAGACCAAGCTGTCACCAGATTTTGGCCAAGCTATTTATAAAGCTCTTATCTCCAGAAAAATATTTTTAGACTTTTTCCTCCTTTTGATGGAACAGAAGAATCAAAGCCTTGCCCTTACTTTGTGAAGTCTGAATAAGTCCCAACAGAGGAACAAAGTGAGATGTTGTACTTTTGAACCCGTGATCTTCCTGTCCCTTGTCCACCCTTCTCCTCCACTCACTTAAATGGCAACCCAGATTAATAGTGACAGAATTCTGTTACTCTGCAGACTGTCAGAGATAGGAAATAAATTGCTCCTCTCAAATCTAACACTGCCAAAATCCCTATCACCCTCAACAGATTTTGGAAGGGAGAGTGGGGATTAATTTAATGATAATTTTTGTTATTTTTGAACTGTTTGGTGCCAGGCATTCACAGGGAAACAAATTAACAGGGAAATAAATTAACAGAATTCTGCTTGCAGCAGTTCACTTGTTTTCACTTAGGAATAGACTTTGCCCCATAACAGAATCTGAACAAAATAGTGTTGGCAGGGTCACCTGAGAGATGTTTGATCATCTGGTGTGTGTTGCCATCCTCCTCGAAGAGATTTGTGTACTGCTGCAAAAAAATTACCATCCTGACAGAAATCTGTCATTTAATTCCATTTTTTTCAGTCACGTTGGGGTCTCTGCAGGAGGGACTTTCCTTTCCATCCTTCCAGGCTTCCAGCAGTGATACAGATGTTTGTGTCCTGGTCCTGCACAGCCCTTTAATTCACTCTTGCCTGGTCCTTCAGTTTAGTTGAGTGCTCAGTATCACTGATCTTTGGACTGCAGCCCACAGTGCATGTGCAAGTGGCTGAGATTAACTCACTTCACTGCTCTCTCTAATTGTGTGGATTCCAACTATGCAAAGTTCTGCCCTGGGAAAAAAACCCAACGACAAACCAACCTCTCTGAGATGTACAGTCCATTGGAAGATCAGAAAAGCTGGTTTTTGGACAATCTGACAAGGAAACAGTCACCAGCACGTGGTGGCTCAGTCATTGATTTGCAGGGTGAGGTTTGGGGGTTTTTAACTTGTTCTTCCAAAGCCTGAAAGCTTAAACTCCAAAGTGGTTTAGTTCAGCCTCATTCCCCTGGATTGCTCGACATGGAAGTGATTTGTGCAGGCAGAGTTATGGCACACACAGATGTGGGTGGATCAATCTGAAGTAAATGTGAATAATTGTGTATTTTTGTAGTTATTCAGTGAGTATTTGCTAATATTTGAACAGCTTACTTTGAAAATAACGTCTGTGGCTGGTGTAAGGAAGGATTTATGTCAGTATCCATATGTATCCCTGCAAAGGAATCTTCATTTCCCTGCAACTTTCTTTCCCCGTCTAGAAATTTGTGACTTTTTTTCCCAAACAGTGCTCGTTGTAACAGACATACGTGCAAAGTGCCTTTTTAGAGCTACAGTTAACCCAAATATTGGGCAGCATCAACATTACCAAGTCAGTCTAAATAAAAAACCACTTCGGTTTACAGGAAAACCTGTTTCACAGAAAGCAGCAGCAGCGATGGGAAAGGTAAGTAGGTCTGTGTTTCAGTAGCTCAGTGTTCCTTAGAGGGTCACAGGAAGTTCACAGGAGCCCCTGAAGTTTGCAGTGGCCAGGGCTCAGCAGCTTCATGGCACTGCTGGGGACCTGGGGACGTGCCCTGCAGGGCTTGGGCTCACTCCTTGCTCGTGCAGGAGGTGTCAGGCACCACGAGGAGCCAGGAGCGTCCCTGGGAATGCTCATAGCAAGTCCCTCCAGGTGGGGACAGACCCTTGTGTGCAAAAAACTCTCAAAGTAACACCTTAAACTTCTCCAAACCCATGGCCGTGGAGTGGGCACTTCCTGCATTGTGTGTGGGGTTAAATATCTCCAGAAGTCATGCTACGAAGTGCACTGAGCAGGGAGAGCAAAGCTGAAGGCTTGGCTGACTGTCATGCAGCTCCCCTCACCCTTGGTTGGGTCTTCACTGCAATTAGAGGTGGGTGAGTGGCAGCTGTTGCAGAGCCAGAGGTGGCTCTGAGTTTCCATCTCAGTGGCAGAATGAGAAGCCATTTGTGTATCCAACAATTGCATGGGAGAATTTGGGTGCTGTGCAGCTTGTTTTACCATTCTCTGTAAAAATTCACTAAATGAAATGCAGGAAGATTGTTGCTGACATCTGTCCATCACAAATAATCCTCACACATTCATTACCTGACACTTTTTAATAGTTACTTAGCACAGAACTGTGCTGGATACAGAGTGGGGCAAACCCAGGACAGGTCAGATCAGTTTGTAGTGAGAGGTGCCTTTGGGAATTTGTGTGAGAATTCTGATTTGAGCCACTTACAAAGCCTTCCCACAAAATCACTTCCTGTCAGGAAATCCCAATTTGCTAAAGCCAACAGCTTTGCTGTCCTCACTCTGTGCAGAGAGGCAATTTCCAGTCAAGGTTGTAGGGCCAGAGCCCTGACTCACGAGCTCCTGCCACTGAGGAAGGTTCAGAACAGAACTGAAACTTCCCCCTCTCACATCCCCAGTGAGCAGACGTGGGCTGGGTATGTCCTGGTGGCTCCTTCCATGGAGCTGGTTCATTTAGCAGGAGTAATTAATGATTCAGAACCTTGGGAAACAC
Organism: Hafferia zeledoni; assembly: GCA_035583235.1. Lineage (NCBI taxonomy): Eukaryota > Metazoa > Chordata > Aves > Passeriformes > Thamnophilidae > Hafferia > Hafferia zeledoni. The sequence continues at coordinate 16,429,485 of JAWWEV010000018.1, read as the reverse complement.
ACTGTGATTGTGCCTTAACAAGCAGCCATGATCTGACGGGGTCCTAACGCTGCCATCTGCACAGTATCCTCTTGTCCTCTGCCTTTGGCCTGGGGATAAGGCTTCTTAGAACACCAAGAAGGCACCAGGAGTTGCAGGATAAGACACGTGTTCTGAAAATGTGGCTTCAGTTGGGATAAGCCCCCAAGTATTTTAATGCTGATGTGCAACTGAGTCTGCTGCCAAAGCTACAAACCTTAGAAACACAAGTTTATCATCAAATTTCCAGTGGCACCTTCTTTGATTCCCACTGGATGGTGCCTTTTTGCTCTCCAGAATCCAGACATGCAAAGACAGGCAGGATGAAGGGTCCAGTTTCCATACTATGGCTGTGGCTTCTGTTCCATTAGTTCCCACCTCCAGGTGAAGATACAGCTTAGGGTTTATGTGGAAAGAATCCAACCTTTTTTTTATTAATGCAACCTTGCAGTAATTTCTGTGTCTTTCAGAGGATTTCCAGCTGAGAACACACTGCTTTTAGCATCCCAAAGCCATTCATAGTTCTGTGTGTAACTCCTGGCTCTGCATGTACCCCAAACCCACTGTACTCTGCAGTGCTGACAGGAGAGTGAGGAGCTTTGCTTTAAAGATGACAAGAAGCAGGAAAAACCCTCCTTGCTTGGTTTGCTCACGTGAAAGCAGTGCTTTAGTGAGGCTTGGCATGTTCAAACTGCATGGCAGAGTTTGCTGCAGAGATCCATCAGCTGGGGAAGCACAAGCTGGGTCTGCTCCAGCATCACCCTGGCAGCAGCTCCCTGGATGACCTCAGGAACAGAGCAGCAACTCCTCCCTTTGTGCCTGAGCTCCTGCAGGCTCCTGTGCTATGGAAATGTTCAGGCCAGGGGATGCTGGGAGGGTTGCAGGACCCAACTGAGCTCCTGCAGGCCCCTGTGCTACCCAAATGTTCAGGCCAGAGGATGCTGGGAGGGTTGCAGGACCCAACTGAGCCTATTCTTATCTCTCTTACAAAGCTATAGATAGGCTGATCTCAGCTGGTGTTGAGGCTTTAATGAGTTTAATAGGTAGACTAAGCTTGTTAAGGAGTTGCTGATGTACTTGGAGTGGCTCTGCCTTCTTTAGTGCACAAACATCTCAAGGGTAGTTGAGGTTCTGGTTTGTCCATCTTGGAAGAAACTTTTTCCCCTATGAGAATTGCCCACTTCAGTCTTCCCAACAGCTTGGGGATTAACTTTATCAATAAGTTTCATGATTTCCCAGCCTGGGTTTTCCAGCTTGTTTTTAAAATGCCCATTTTGTGGTACCTTTTACTGCCACCATTTGTAGTCTCAGCAAAATCTGACATGTCTTTCTCCCACGGGCTAAAGACAAGCACGAAGCTGTGGCTCATGGGCTGTTTTCTGGACAAGAAAAGGGTCTTGACATTTTTGAATTTCATATATCCCATCAGGTGAGCTTTTGATCCCTGTTCTCACTTGGAAGCAAGGCATTTATAATGAATTAAGCTAAAATATACTTTGCTGCTGGATGACATGAGTGATGTGGTCGGTGTGCCAGGTAATCAGTCCATTAAAATGTTGAAGATGGCTTTTAAATTAATGGAACTGACGTGGCATGAAGATTGGAGCCTGCACAGTCTGGGGAACTGTTGGGTATCCTGCACTCCTCCAGCTTCTTTTTCTCTATATAACAACAAGGTTAGAAAAATTTAGAATTTCAGTACACTGTACATTTGTTGGTGAGTTCTGTAGGGCAGAGATTCATGCTGAAGTGTTGATCTTTTTTCTTTCTTTTTTCTTTTTCCTTTTTTTTGTTTTGTTTTCACCTCTGATACCTAATTCTGATTTCAGTTGTAGATTTAATCTTGCCAAGTCACAGATCTGGTTTTCAATAAACGCTTGGATAAATTTGTCAGTGCAGATTGAAACCAACATTGTTGGAATGGAATTACATATATCCAGTTAGAACCTTTACACAACCAATTAAGGACAAAGAGATGGAAAACACAAGTTTTCCTTGGGTTTGGCAAAGTGCAGCTTTTCTGGTTGCATTTTGAAAAGGCTTTCCTGGAGGGAAAAAAAAAAAAAAACAACAAACCAACCTTTCCCAAAACAACACCAAAATTCCTGTTTCAGAAACTGAGACATGTCTAAGTTTGGCATTAAACTGTAAAACAGATTTAAAAGATTTTTTAAAGGAATTTTTTGGGGGGGGGAGGGAGAGGATGTTTTGTTGTTTTTTGGGTTTTCTTACATTTGTTGCCACAAAATGCACAGCTCAATAATAACTGTTTGGTGCTATTCTAAAATGCACAGAGAGGGGAGCCTCTGGAATCTGTTTATTTTCACCTCATTTCTAGGAAAGTGTCTCTGCTCAGCAGAGGAAAACAGTGTCTAAAAAAGGGTTGTTAACCCTTTCCATCTTAAGCAGCAACAAACAGCTGCTGAATTTCTGTTTCCTGCAGATTTTACTGCATGGGGGTTTGGATTTTGGTGCTTGGTGCTTGTTTTCTAGAGTGGATTAAAAATACTGTTCTGTGTAATGGTTGTTGTATCTATTGCAAGTTTTGGCCTGTGAGTAAAACCAAGAGCATTTGTTAAATAAAGATGTTTCAACTTGCACTAAACTTTATGTGGGGATTGAAGGTTATTGACATGAGCAGAGTCAGAAAATGAGTCTACCTGCATGAGGTCCAATGAGCTCCAAATGTAATTTTTTTTAAATTTTATTACAACACTGTATTCAGGTGGGGGGGGGTTGGTTCATCTTTTTTGATTTTTTTTTTGTTTGTTTGTTTGGGGTTTTTTTTGGTTGGTTAATTGGGGCTTTTTTTGGTCAGACTGAGCCAATTTACCTTTAATTCAGGTAAAACAGAACATAACTTTTAAAATCCACCTTGCCATGCAAAAAAAGTCGAGCTCAGCAAAAGGCACAAGAATTAGTTATAAAATTAAATTTAATTTTTCATGTCTGTGTTGCCGCAGTGAATGAGGTTTGAAAGGGTAGGGAGTAGCACTCAATTCACTCAAGTGTGACAATTCTTCCATGTCAGTGATTTCCAGCCTGAAGGGGATGACATCCTGTAAGCACATTCATCCATTTGTGTTTATTAAATTAAAGCCTACATGAATTTGCAACAACAGACTGTTCATTAACAGAAAAAGAGACTATTGCTTTCCTCCTGGGACTGCTTTGGCTTTGATCCATTGATCTATTCTTGCATTGACATAAATATTAGGGTTTCATTTGTATTGCTTTTGTTTTCTTCATGTGCAAGATGAGATGATAAACAGCAGAGAAATATGTTGTGCTGGTCATGGGCATATCTAGAATATACCATAACCATCTAAATTAGTTATAAAGGATAATGAAATAAATGCACTACTCCAAGGAAAAAAAGGATGTTTTTCTCAGATGCCTCTGCTGAATTGTGCTATACTTTGATATACAGGTGTTGGTGGAAGGGAAAAAGAAGTAAATACCAACTAGGCAGTGTTATGTGTTAAAAAATACATTGCACGTGTTTCAGTAGAACCCAAAAATTCCCAGGAAAAGCAGCATCTTTCTGGTGCAGTGCCCTGAGCAGAGGCATGAAAATAACAGTGAGACCTCTCAGGGTGGGCTGTGACACTCCAGGAGACAGAGAGGGAATCTCAGCTGCAGTTTTTCAGAAGCTCCCCAGGCCCCTTCACCTCTTTTATCATCCTGCACATTTCAGGCACTCAGGAAATAAATAAATACTTGTGTTGTCAAGGCTGGATCTGCCTCTGTCCAAGAAAAAGCACAGGAGGAGGTTTCAGTCCTCCTGACTAGCTGGGAAAGGTCCTGAGAAAGGGTGGAAAGGAGAAAGCTCTCAGATGTTTTTGCAAGAACAGGGTCCCAAAGATGAGATGCTTTAGTTCAGCAGAGAATACCATATGGATAAAAGCTGAGGGTGTAATTTGAGGGCTACAGAAATGATTGCTCTAGTTCTTCAGGGGGAAAAAACTGTCTGTGTAGCAGAAGTAGGAGAGAGAGCAAAGATTGCTTTTGAAATACAAATTTTGTAGTGAGGATGAAACAGTAAATCCAAAGGAGAGAGAGGAATGAGGGGATGGAGCAATCAGTCCCAAGGGGTGGGTTTTTGAGAGGATTATCACCTGGAGCAGGGCTGGGAATTCTGCAGGGGAGGGTCAGATGGAAATCACTGTTTTGCTCAGGTGAAAAATGGATACAAAGTGATTCTTGAAGTTGAAGCTGCAGAAGATGAGTGTGTGGGGCTGTGTGACAGGGCAGCCAGCAGTGAGTGAGTCAGAGAGAAGGGCAGAGCCAACAGAAAACAAAAGCCACGTGAAAAGGAGGGTACATCAAGCTGCTTTGGTCGAGTCCCTGGGGCTTCCTGGCTGTGGTGAGGATTAGAGGACCTCCTGGGTAGTTTAATGTAAATTGGAAAAAAAAACCACCAAAACACCAGAAGCCCATCAATATCAGTAAGTGTTTTTGTTACCACTGAAACCAGCATATCTGAAATGGGACATGGAAAAAAAAATTAAAGGCTAAAATAATTAGGCATATCATGGAGAATTCAGTCTGGGTGAACTGAATGGAATAATCCCAAACTGAGTATTAGTGGGTCAGATTATGCTTATCCAGTCAGTATTTGTGACTCAGATTATGCCTATCCATCCTTTCTTGCTTTTGGCATTAAATAGAAGTTATGATTGAAGAAGTTTGAAAACTATGACTCTTCTCTGGGGAAAAAAAAAATAAACAGAAATTCATGTTGAACAAGATGCCCCTTAATTATAACTGTTCTTTATGCTGCCAAAATATAGCCCCTCCCAGCTGTGAAGTGGGGAGCCTGAAACATGTAACAGATGTAGATTTGTAAGGCTGTTTCACACTGGTTTTCTCAAATTTTCTGGATTATTCCCCCTTTGCCCCCCGTTATGCCAAGAGGGGTCACAAATGGTGCTCCCTCTGTGCCAGGATCCAGCCTGAGGTGTGCCCAAGGTGTGATGCCCCTTGGAGGTCATAGAATCACAGAATCAATTGGGTTGGAAGAGACCTCTGAGATCATCAGTCCAACCCTTGACCCAACCCCACTTTGATTACCAGATCATGGACTGGACTGGACAGTGCCATGTCCAGTCTCACCTTAAAAACCTCCAGGGATGGGGAATCCACCCCCTCTCTGGGCAGCCCATTCCAAT
>JAWWEV010000018.1:16405837-16416607 GCA_035583235.1 Hafferia zeledoni | reverse complement strand
AGATTCTCATAATATTTCTGCTTCATTACTATTCAGAATTCAAACTTACCTTGAACTCCTCAGGGTTATGTTTTCCACAGCACACATGGTTGGTTCCTGCCCTTCCTTCTTTCCATGCCTCTGAACCAGACAAGCACTAGAGTGATAATCTCATAGCCATAACCTCAATATGAAAACTTAGGCTTGTGGACATGGCTAAAGCAATCCTGATGTTCTGTTGGGAAAAACCCCACAAAACAGGAGAGAACAAAGTGCTCCTGCAGGTTCAGGAGCAGGAATAAGCTTCACATTCTGTTGGTCCTCTTGAAACATCTGCTGGCATCAGCTGGCAGGAAGTCTCTTGGATACTTGGAGAAGTTTTCACTCCCTTGCATGGAAAGCTGGCTCTTGTTTTCTTTCTGATTTTTCTGGTTTCTGGTTTTATCTGTTTCCATAGGAAAAAATACTGTCTTAGATCTTTAAAGAGAGAGGAAGCTGTATCGGTTCACAGATGCAGAGTGTGCCTTAGAAGATTACCTTTCACTTTTGTTTCTCCATGCCTTCACAGGTATTTCTGAATCTGTGTCATCAATCTTCAAACTCTGTGATTGGTACTAAGATTTTTGGATTTCTAGGTTAGTTGTCCAGTGTTACATACATAGGTTGAAAAAAAAATGGGTAAATGCAGGAGAGAGGACTGTTCTTCAGATTCTGTGGTCCAGAAACTCCCATAAAATTCTGAGATGCACCAAAATGGCTGCTGACACCTCTGGGAACACAGATGTGTTTTCTAAACCGTTCTTTGACTCTTTGGAGGTTTAAATACTTAAAACAAAAGAAGCAGAGACCGAAACTTGATGTCTGCACATACACTTAGACATGGCTGTGTCCTTCAAGAATCAGGTAGTGACAGTTCTAATTGGCAAAACAGCATCTTGAATGCAATTTTCTGAACTCTTTAGACCATCTCTAGCAGAGAGAGAAGACACAGCTGTGGTTTATAACACCTTAATGTTTTCTTATTTGGAGACATAATCATGGGTCAACTTCTACAGAAACTGCAGGTCCTGAGGAAGGAATTAGTTTATTATTATAAACAGCAGAATGGGATAAAATGGCATTCATGAGATTCATTTGGCTCCTGCTGTCTGAGGAAATAAGTACATGGTTCCTGGCACTGGCAGGTCCCTGTTGCCCTGTAAAGCCCCTTGGAAGTCAGTGGGGACTTGTCTTGGGTGTCTTCAGTGAAAGAGAAATCCCACAAAGGGACAAGATGCTGATCAGCTAGTTCAGAATGTATCTCTGCTTTGTTTCTATTAAAAGTGTTCCTAAAATCCCAAGTCTGATAAAATAACACCCTCTTTTTGGTGTTTTTTTTATTGGGCAAAATCCTTAGCCCTGCTGTAGGCAAGAAGTTTGAGTGGTAGGAAAACTCAGGCATATAAATAGTGTTTATAAAAGCTCTGCCCCTTTCAGTGTAGGAAAACTCAGGCATGTAAACAGTGTTTATAAAAGCTCTGCCCCCTTCAGTGTAGGAAAACTCAGGCATGTAAACGGTGTTTATAAAAGCTCTGCCCCCTTCAGTCAGGTGCCCAAATTATGCCAATCTCATGTTACTTTTGGTGCTGTCTGTGATGCTTGATAAAATATTTTCAAATGGTGGAAGTCCTTGTCTATATTTTATGATTTCTGCTACTGTCTGATGAGATTCTAATGACTTAAGAACACATCAGAGCCCCAAAGTGCAGATTCCAGCACAGTGCCCTCAGCTGTCACCTCAGAGCACTATCATCCATCTCAGACACACAGGGCTCGGAGCCTGGAGCTTCTCCTGGGCAGAAATTGCAAATGAGCAGAGCTGGAACTCAGCACTGTCTTCTGCTGATAAATCAGGAGGGGGAAATCCACAGCTCTGCAGTGGTTTCTGCTGAGGAGCTGATCACTGGATGCAGACTGGAGTGCCTGTGAAGAGCCAGTGTCTTTAATGCAAGCCTAATAAAATATTGCTCCAAGTGGCATTTTTCTTACCCTCAACCATCCATATGAGCCTACAGACATTTCTGCAATAGAATCAGTTCCTGCTCCCTTCCCCTCCAATCTCCCACACTGACTGAAAAAAAATTTAACCCAAAAAAGGTGGAGGCACAATCTCTGCTTCCCTTTGTGGCAGGAAAGAACAAGAAGGTTTAAAGTTTGGGACAGAAGTGCTACTGCTCTGGATTGGTAGATCTTGGTCTATTTTAAAATTGTGCTCACAGCTACTGGAATTAACTCTTCAGCCCATGATAAAGCAACAGAGATAGCCATCCACAACAGCCCCTCTGCCTGATTCCTTGCTTTTATCTTCAGCAGCTGTTTGTCAGAGATTTCATGGCTATTGTCAGAGATCAGACTGTACATTCTGGCTTTACATACAAAGAAATGAGATAGGAAAGCCTCTTATGACTTGACTGCACCCGTAGCCAGCCCTGTGAGCTGGTTGCTCTCCAGCAGCACAGGCAGGAAAATATAACATGTTCTGTTACAAAAACCCTGGTGACAGATCAGTCTGGGCAGCATCTTGGCTGCCTTTCAGATGGGGCAGCATTGAAAACTTCATTGGCTCAGACAATTTATGAACACCACAATTCCTTCTCCTCTCTCCCCTCGTGAAAGTCCATGTTATTCTATATGGAGGAATTATGTAAGAGGAGTGTCCTTAAGGCAGTGTTAAAGACAGAAAAATACTAAGAAGCCAGAATGGAGGAAACCTAAAGTATGTCTCCTGTTTGTTTGGGGTTTTTTTTATCCTTTTCCATGTTATGTTTGGGCTGTTCTATCTTGGATACAGAGTATGTTTGGAATCGTGTGTGTGGTGTTGACTCAACATAAGGATATGTAAAGTTTCTAATATTTATTATTTTCTCCTTAACATATGCAATATAAATATCTGTGAGCAGACTGAGCATCTAATAAAGGCGACCACAGGTTGGACTTCTGTAATCCAGGAACATGATGAGCAAGTTTCATGATTATATGGTCAAAGGAACAAAGTAATGTGTTTCTTATTATGTGTAAATCAGATTAATGCAAGTTGTCTTAGTTTTTTAGAAATTACAGACATGGGGAAAGGAAAAGCACAACAAATTACAGCATGTCTGAGTATCCATCCTTGCATTTCATCAAAGCGTTATAATGTTGATAGAGAACAACAAACAGGAAGGAACAGGAAGAGTGGGTTTAGATTATGCTTCCAGCATGACTACCTTATGCTGTGTTTACAGCACTTCAGGAAAGAACTTTGTGTGATCTTCATCATTTTTTGCTGCAATTTTTATGCAGAGGGTTTCTGTCATTTCCCATGCTCTAGAAACAAGAAGAAAGCCTGTCTGTGTACCTTGGTGAAGGCAGGGACTAAATGCATCAACATATTGTGACACCGAACACTTGATCAAATATATTAATTAGGTGCCACGGCAGCCAAACTCCAGCCATGCAGGATTATTTGGAGAGCAGAATGGATGTTTGGCAGTGCCCAGATTGGAGGGTGCTGAACTCAGAGCATTGAGAATCTCTGTATTTAACATTGTAAAGCCAATATAAAGCATCAGTATGTGATGGGGTTGTTAACAGAGCACAAGGAAGAAATTAAATAAGTAGTGGTGTTAGGCCTAGATTTATTTGTGATAAATTTGGATGCTTGAGAGCCTTTTTTAAGTGCTGCCTTTTCCAAGTGCAGGAGTGCCATTGCCATGGTACAGCCTGCAACAGGGCCATGTAAATGCTCACCACTGCTTGTTACTGTGCTCAGCTCAGCTTGTGAGGCTGTGAAAACACAAATTGTGCTGCTGTGGCATGTCAGGGTGTAAAACCAGGGCTGTTTTTAACCCAGAAGTTACTTTAACTCCATTAAAATATTTGGGATGGAAAGCAGGTGTGTGCATTGAAAAGATGAAAAGACAGATAACAAAAGGAGTCATTTGGCTCTTTCTGAGAAGCTGCACCCAAGCCCAAATTTTATTTATGGAGCCAGCTTTAAGGAGTAGCTGTTGAAGAATCAGCTTCCAAAGTAAAGGTCAGTATTTTGTGGGTGCCTTGTGCATGAAGGGTTAGCAGTGATCCCAAACCAGCTGTGTGGTGTGGGAATCCTGGCTCAGGGTTGTCCTGCCCCAAGCCAAGTCTCAGCAATCAACAGGAATCTGCTCCTTACAGACACAGGCTTTGTGCACCTCTCACAGGATCAGGCTCAGTGCTAAAAACTGTGTGGCTCCAGCCCTGTGAGGTGACTCCCATCTCAGCATCCCAGCAGCTGGAAATGGTTTGTACAGGAAGCAAGAGAGGAGCCCTGCAGAGTTCCTGAGTGGGCAATGTCAGGTTTATTGAGTTCCCTCACCTTGGTCGAGAGTGGCAGAACTTACCACTTTTATTACTATTAACAGCTTGTACTGTTGCCATCAAGGCATTCTCTAACACAAAGTAAAACTCACATCAGTCTGTGCTCCACGATTTGGGGTAAATGATGCTGAAATGCCTGTTTGTACTTCAGACTGTGGCTTTACCTGCCATCCCCTGCCAGCCTGCAGGTGCTGAGAGGTGATCAGGGAGCTGGTTCACCTTGATGGCTCTTTGTACAGAACATGCTATAAGCGTCTTGCTTTGTTTTCAGTCGTTCTCACTCTCGTTTACAAGGTCAGGACTGATGTTTTGGTTGTTTTCCCAGCAGTGTTCTACTGACCCATTTTGCCTTAATCCCCTGATGTCACTGAAATAAACTGGGGAGGGGGAGATTTCAGAACTCGAAACAATTTCCTCTGCTGTTGTGCTCAGCTGCAAATTAATTTGATACTATTATGTAAGCGTAATCATCTCCTCTAATCACATCACAAGATTGGGAACAGACAGAAATAACAGAAGGGAACATTCTGGAGAGTGAAAGGGAGTCAGTGGCATAGGCTGTTGGTCAGGACTGGAGCTGGAACACTTCTGAGAGTCCTGTGCCACTTGTGTCTCTCACCCTGCTGAAGACATTGAGCTGTCTGAGAGTCAGAGCCTTTGCTCATTAGTCTGCTAATACTGTTCAGGAGGTTTGGGGTTTGTTTCTGACAGAGAGCTGCACAGTGCTGGATTTTCTAGTGGAAGTTGGTAGAAAAGCAAAGCCAGCATTGTTTGTTCTTGTTCTTGGTGTGTTTGTCTGCATTTGTGTGAGTGGAATAGATCTGCTAACACTCCCTATCCCCAGTGGTTGTCCCTCTCAGAGAGCAAACAGATTCCTGACTGTGAGCAAACAGGCATATGGGCCTACAGTTCTGTCTCTAAAATGTCTCTTTGATGAATGTCACTCTCAGGAGCTCCCTGGCAGATGTTTCATTAAATCCTTCCTGAGTGCAGTCAGCTCCTCATCTGCAGTGCAACCTCCACATCTCTCATTCAAGCAGAGATCAGAGAGAGGAGAGCATTTTTCCTTGCAGATGTGTTTGATATTTATAGGTTTTCCTGCAGCCAGTGCCACTCAGCTGTGAGCAGCCTGGAGCAGACCATGCCATGTGGCCTGGGGACGCTCAGACAGGGAGTTTGTGTGTACAAAGTGCTCAGACTTGGGAGCCCCCTCGGAGTGTTGTGTCTTTTTGGTCTCGGTGTAGCCGAAGTTCCCGTTGTGTAAATGCAGCACAATCTGCATTCCAGCCTGGCCTCAGTGAGGGAACACAGATGTTCTCTGCAGCCTGCTTTGACCTCCTTAGCAGAATTTCCTCTGGAAAAGTAAATGCAAGGGAGGGGATTACGAAACAGAACAATATGTTTGAAGGCCTGGTGGAAGCCAGTCTGAGCTGTGAGGCCTTTGCCTTTGTTCCTGATCATCATTAGTGCCGTAGCATCACATCAACCACCCTGCTGGCCTGTTGGGGGTTTCTGATGTACAATCAGCCCCACCAGCCCCAGATTATTTAAAATTAAGACCCTGGAAACTGTGGAGTTTCTCAGATGCTTAAAAGCAGAATTTGCCTCTGGGAGTGGACTCCAACCCTTTCTGCCTCTGACCTCTTTGTTAGAGCTGACTGAACAGTGTTTACCTGGCCAGGTCATTGTGACACAACCTGAACAATGGCCTTATAGTCCACTTTTTGCTGCATGTGATATTTTAATTACTGTTTTTTAATTAGGATTGGGAGTACGGCACATAGTACACAGAAAAACAGAAAGCACAGGTGCTTAGAGTTACATGAGATTTTTATTGATCTTTTAAGAGCCAGGCTGTTCATTAGAGCCAAAAGATGGCCTGTTGCATTAAGGACTGTAATGTGTCATGGGGTGCACAGGTAAGGAGTTATAAATGTTACTGTCTAGGATGCTGCCCAATTTAATGCCCAGAAAATCGTTACTGCCTAATGGTGGCCTAGTTTCTTTCAGAAATTAATTGGTGATGGAAAAACAATATCAGTTGGAAGATTTAACCCTGAACTGACCTTGCAAACACCTGCTTTTAAATGTGAAAGAGGAGAGAGGAAGGCAGAGCACAGCAGGGAGGACAGCACAGGTGACCTTAATGCCACAGGTACAAAAAGGACTCAGACTTTCTTTGCATGTGCCAGAACTCGGTGCTTGACTGAGATGCTGGGAACAGACGTGGCTTGATGGACAAAGGAGGAGCTTTGACTGGGGATCTTGTCAAGTCCAACCAGGATTAACAAACATTGACTGCTCCTTCAGCACAGGAGCAGGGGGGGCTGAAAAGACATAGTGGAACTAACTTAAAAATAGAGCTGTTAGGGAAAATAGATGTATCTGTTCAAAGAATATCAATTTCTGTGCAACAAGACTCTTCATTTTCCCTGTTTCCGCTATACAGCAAAGGCCATTTCCATTTCAAAGGCCCCAATCAGCTCCTGGCTAGCAGCTCCACCAGCATTATTTCATTACAGTCTCTGCTGAAATTGAGTCTTCCTGCCGTGGTTTGGACTTTTCCTCTGCCTGAGCATAAAAGGCTTTATTTCTGGCGTGCAGTCCAACAAAGCAATTACTGTTATTTACCTCTGCTCACTCCAAGAGAGCCATTGCACAGGGGCTGGGCTGCCTCTGACACAGCCTACAGTATTGTTACTCCTGCCTCTAAGGATTTCTTATCAAGGAATAGGAATGGCTCTTCCAAACAAAACTGGAAGCCTCGACAGAGGGAGAGTTTTGGGTTTTCAATGGGCAGTCAAAGTTCTTGCAGATCAGTTTTTACTTTACATGCCCCTGAAGCTCTTTTATTTCATTAGTCTACTTTTGGTAAAGGATTGTTTTGCTTTTGGATTTATAGTCTGTGTGTTGTGGTTTCCCCCTCCACTGGGCAGTTAAGCATTTTGCATCATTCAGAGCATTTGGGGATCCTTCCTTTCTGGTGCAAATGTAATTTATAAAATGACCCTACAGAGTAGAGTAGTTACATGATCTCAAGTGTTCCCCTCTCTGAATGAGTCTGTGGGTTCAGTTATTGATTCTCTCTCTCTCTCTCTCTCTTTTTTTTCTTTTTCCATCCTAACCTTTCTTCTCAGACAGAGTTTCACTTTCAGATCTGTGTTTTGACTGACGAGCAGTGAATGCTCAGGAATAAATGACACCAACCTGTGCAAAAACACCTCCTGTCAGTGCAGTGTGACTGGAGGCAAAAACACTGAAAGAACACAGTCACATAAAGATCAGGAGCTTGAATATGACAACTAATTTCTCTGCACCCAAATACGGGAAAATCTCGTAGGCTGATCAACAAAACATGCTGAAAAGCTTCTATGTATACCCATTTGTGGAAATTATTATGAAATGAGTGCTTTAAAGCAGCAAGGGGCCTGGGAAATGCTCCTGCACCTTAGAGCTGGGGCAGGCACATTGCCATGACTGACTTTTAACAAAACAGATGATGGCTTGGGATGAAGCAACCAAAGAGACAACACAGAGAGTGAAGAATTACACACAGTGGGATTTCTCTTAAATATCCAAGGACATGCAATGCCAGTGAGTACAAATCCTGCAGGATGGTCTGGTGTGCACTGGCTCCTCCTGTGTGGGAGGAAAGGGCCAAACCTTGAGTTCCTGTGCTTATGTTGGAGCTCAGGGGGGTGTTCACCTTGTGCCACTCTGCCCCTTGGAGGGGGGCTGTGCTCCTGGGGGCTTGTGTGCCTCTTTCACCCACAGAAGCAGCTTTGAGAGACAGCAAATAACTGGCCTTGTCTGAGGACCATAGTACAAGAGAGGAACACTCCAACAGGCCATTGAAACGAAAACTTCTCACATTATTTTAAAAAGAACAGGGCATTTACAATTATTTTTGTCAGTTTGGTTTATAGTCAACTCTTTTTCCGACAAATCTCTGAAACATTTTTACTTTTTTATGTTCTCATCCATATTGGGTAAGTGATGGAGAAGTTGGTGACAAGGAAGTACAAGACACAATTAAGAAGCTTAAGTCCCAGACTTAACTCTAGAGGGTTTCCTGTTTGCACTGAACAAAGTAAGAGGATATGGAGTGTTTTACAAGCAGCCCAAGGAGGCTGGAGCCTCACTCCCAAATTGTTAAATATTCCCCAGGCAAGAGAATAACACACCACCCAGAGCCAGGATGTGCTGGCAGGTGGTTGCCCTTGAGGAGCTTGGCTGTCCCCTCAGCACAGGAGATGGTGCACCCTCCATGTTCACTTCAAAACTGGCTCTGGTGTGTATTAAAATGCACTCAGTCTTTTCCAGGGGTTGAATTTCAGTCGGTTTTTAGGTCTCTAATCCATCTTTTGGTGTTCCTGTTCAATTCCAAACACACAGGTACCCAATCAGGGAGCAGGAGCAGCCCCCTGATTGAGTAACCAGGGGGTGGCTGTGACCTGTGGGGCTGGATCCTCACTGGAATGCCAATGGTTTGCTCATTTACTTCTCCTTCTCAAAAGGTCAAATTCTGTTAAATCACAAGTGAATTCATGAAAGCCAAAGCCTGTTCATAACAAGGAGAAAGGCAGAATTTGCCATAAAGATTATTCTCTGTGAATAGTTCACTCAGGTCTGCTTTGCATATCACAGAGTCTGGGACTGAAATTCTCCTTCTCCTGCTATCCAGGGAGACTGCAATGAGTCTCAGCTGTTTATGGGTCACACCTGATGACTGACATTAAGTGCTCTCTTCCTCAAATCCAGCAATGCTGCTTAGAAGTCACTGGAGCTGAAGGCAGGCCTGAAAGCATTTCTGAAAGCAAATAAGCCAATTACAGCAGAATCAGAACAAAATCAGCTGAAATTGGAAAGCCATGAAAACAGTTTAGTCATCTGCAGGTAACCTGCTGGGGGAAAAGTGTGTTTGTGGGGAACCAGTTGGTCTCAAGGCACTGCAGGAAAGGCTTGGGCTGCCTGGAGATTGCCTGTTAGAGCCTCTGGAGAGAGATGTCCTGTGTGAGTGTTCTCAGGAGTTCTCCAGCAGCTTTTAGACAGAGCCCCCAAGGTAGAAGCACACTGTTAATCTCCCTTCTCTGTCTTTGGAATACTCACTGATCAGTGTCTTTCTGCCTTCTTGCCTCTCTTTCTCCCTCTCCAATTTTTCTGTTACAGCACAGGATTCCAAGTGAAATTAAAGTCTGCACTGCCTGTTCTGTCTTGCAGTGTTGTTTGTACGAGCTCAGAACTTTTTCCAAGCAGGAGGAGTGTTTCAGCTCTGCATTTTCCCAGGCCCATATTTTGAGTGCAGCCCAAGACAGTGTTGGGGGGTTCATGCTCAGGGCTGGGGGGTCTCACAGCAAAGAAGGGTCTTCTGCATGGGCTCTTATTTGTCTTGGTGTGAGCACAGCATGGCCAGAGAGGAGAGAACCACAGTGGGCTCAAGAAAATGCATAAATCCTCTGAGTTCTGATAGTCTTGCACTGAGCTGGAAGGAATATCTTCTGTGGTTTCTTTGGGGTTTTGTTTTTGTCCCTTTCACAACTTCAGGCCAACTTTGATAAACTGAATTTCTGAGAAGGGTAAGTCTGTTTGCTGTGCAAAAAGTGGGTGAACTTTAGTTCAGTGGTTAAAAATCTCCCCAAACGTAGAAGTTAAATTTGATTGCAAAGGAGCTTTATACCAGGAGTAGTTTAATTGTCAGCCCATTAGTAATCCAGGTAACAGCCTTGCTTAGCTTTGGATGGGCAATAACAAAGCCAAGGGGGATGTAGGGAGCCTATGCTGAGGTTGCCTCACATTTTAAATGAGATTTCTTTTTTCCCCCCATAGAATAACACCTCTGTTGTTTTCAGAATGCTTTTGCAGTTCAGTGGGGAGAAGTTTATGTAGAGAAATGTTTCATCTGTAGCCTATTCCATTTTATTTGAATTAAAGTGTTCAAATTACTGCCTCCCTTTTTTTATTTTATGCTGCTCAGGAGGGAGTTGGGGGCCTGTTTATTGAGCAAATGAGTGCAAGGAGGAGGTGGTTGTGGCTGCCATCAGAATATTCAGCACGTGCTGGAGGTCACAGCAAAGCCAGCAGGAGCTGCCACAGTGGCTGCAAACATCAGTGTCCCATCCCAGCAGCTCCTGGAGATGGGACTCCCACCATGGAGTCAAGAAGCAGGAAAGGGGTTCCATGTGTTCTCAGAAAGAAAACAAAAACTTAACATTCCTACAAGTCTCCCACCTCTGATTTTCAGGCTGATATTTTTCTTGTTGAGGTTCCTTCATCCCCTCAGCATAAATGTAGCCTGAATTTAGCTGAGTGGGACTTTAAGCTTATTTCTTAGACAATTCCTGGCTCTGTGAGCCGTATCCTGAAAATTTCTTTTGCCTCCAACCAGAAAATTCATATTGCACACCTTGAGAGACTGAG
>JAWWEV010000018.1:16367006-16387017 GCA_035583235.1 Hafferia zeledoni | reverse complement strand
TGATCTGGTAATCACAGTGGGGTTGGATTAAGGGTTGGACTTGATGATCTCAGAGGTCTCTTCCAACCCAACTGATTTTGTGATTCTATGAAATGCTGGGGAGGGCCAGCTGGGAGGACTGACATTCAGGGATGTGCTTTAGTAGTGGGCCTGGAGGTGTCAGGAATGGTTGGACTCAACAAACTTGGAGGTCTTTTCCAGCCTAAATGACTCTGTGATTGATTCCTCTCAGGAAACCACACACGTTACAGACCTTCTTGTCCATCTATCCTATGCAAGCTGAAGGAATTGTTGCTCTCAGCGTGCTGATAGGACAGAGCCTGGAGCTAAAGGAGAGTGTTCTTTGTCACAGGGAGGAAGAGGAGCAGTGCCTGCAGTGGTGGTGTCTGATGAACTGTGCAAAAAGGCAGCAAAGTTCACAGGTGAAGGGAAAACACAACACTAAGGAAGTCCCTGGCAGTTTTTAGGGAATGGTGCATTTCCTCACCCCTTGCAGTGTCTGTCCCAAGGACTGCAGGGCCTTGCTGGCACTCCTGCAGCTCTGGGGGTTCTGCCAGTGGGGCTGCAGTGCCTGCAGACTGCTTGGAAACCTGCTTTGGGGTTCGTTCCATTAGTTGGGTAATGAACTGTCATTAAAACAAAGCTCATTTGTGGTTTTTCTATAAAGGCTCCTGGTTGAAACACAGCCTTACATCCAGTTCTGAGCTACCTTTGGCTTTTAGTGTGTGGAATTACAGTACAAATGTGGGATGGATATTTAGCCTGTGCTCTGGCAACATTTGTCATGTGAGAACATTATGGCTGTTTAATGAGGATTCTTAATTTCTCCTAATCGAAGGCCCTGTTTCCTTGCAAGGACAAAAGAATGGGAGTGAGGTTTGTACAAGAAGGGAGAAATGGTTGAAGTTCATCTTTACAATTAAGAGTTCTGTTTGCAATTTTCTGCTCTTTGCCCAGTTTTCAGTCTGCCATCAGGCAGCAAACCAAGCAGGGCCAGCAGTGCCACATGAGGGAACACTGAGGAACTCTGGGGGTGTGAGATCCACACAGATCTTCCATCTGGCCTCAACTGAGTGTTAGTTTGGGGGTTCCACACGGCTCCGAACAGATCATTTCAGGAAGATCTGGAACAAGGAGTTGCATGTGCTTCATTGTCTGGAATCAAACCAGAGGGAAATGGTTTATTCAGTGTTAATCAGAAGGAAGAAATTAGTATTTTACATTTGGGCTCACTGTAAGTGCATCTATAATAGCAACAGTGTCATTATCTCAGCCTTAAACATGGACACTTGGGGCCTGAATTTGTTTCCTAAATTGTTGTTTCTTTTCGAGCAGTTTTGGCACCAAAAATTTGAAATCAGTTTGGTGTCTATTAAGAATTTTCGTTTTGGGAAGAAAATCCTGAAAGAGCAGGGAATTCTTTTGACTGTCAGTTGTA
This sequence comes from Hafferia zeledoni, assembly GCA_035583235.1. NCBI lineage: Eukaryota > Metazoa > Chordata > Aves > Passeriformes > Thamnophilidae > Hafferia > Hafferia zeledoni. The sequence continues at coordinate 16,385,579 of JAWWEV010000018.1, read as the reverse complement.
CAGATGACAAATAACTCAGGATAGTGGTGATTTCTCTCTTATGAATACCCTGTAACTTTGAAAGAATTGCAGTCATTTGTATTCATGTTTTCACAGGTACTGCTCTCGTTTTAAAGGTAGGGGAGTCTGTCAGCTGCTGAAAAATGAAGTCATAAAATGCCTGGATGATGCAGAAAGTCACTCTCAGAGTCAGGAAGCCAGTCTGGGTTGCAAAGGGCTGAAGAAGTCAACCACCTCAGTAAAATCAGGTCCAAACATTTTTTAAAAATCCTTGGGGGTTTTTTAATCTGTTTATTTCAAATATATTTGAGTAAAAAGTTAAAAACTGGGTTGCAGATAATCTTGAATCATGATTCAAGAAGTAATACTAAAGCAACACCTCCAAAATGCAACTCTGAAAAATTTTTATTGTAGAATTTAGGTACAAGAAACAACTGTGAATCTTAGGATAGCAATGTTGGGGGTTTTCAGTACTGGAGCACTCAGGTTAACCATGATTTCTGTGACTTTGTCATGTACCTATGGACTTGAGAACATGATGGATCTAGACCTGCTTAAAAAGCCTTGTTTCATCTGGTAAGATCTTTCCTTTTCAAGAAAAGCTGTGAACAAGTCTGGGGAAAACTGGAACTTCCATTAAAAAATCAGGTTGGCATATTTGAAGTTGAGGGGGTTTTTGGAGGGGATCATAATTATGGAAATCTTCCTTGTTCTAAAATGCCTCATGGATGTTGTCCTTGGTCTGGGATACCCTGGCACATAATTTCCCTTTTTTTCTCTCAAGTGAACTGTGAGCATCAGTGTCCATGAGCAGTTTTTGAAATAAAACATTGCAATTCCTTGATGTTTGCTGACCATCATTAGCAGCTCTTCTGCCCTGGACAAAGACACTGCTTGGCCATCATTTGGTTTGATTCAGTTCCCTTCAGGTGTATTTGCAGCACCTGTGTGTGTGTTATTTCACCATAAACAATGGCCCACCAAGATCACAAAATCTCTTCAATTCCTTCAAGAACAGCTGTGAACAAGTCTGGGGAAAACTGGAACTTCCATTAAAAAATCAGGTTGGCATATTTGAAGTTGAGGGGGTTTTTGGAGGGGATCACAATTATGGAAATCTTCCTTGTTCTAAAATGCCTGGTGGATGTTGTCCTTGTTCTGGGATACCCTGGCACATAATTTCCCTTCTTTTCTCTCAAGTGAACTGTGAGCATCAGTGTCCATGAACAGTTTTTGAAATAAAACATTGCAGTTCCTGGGAGGACTTGTCAGTGCTGTGTGCTGACCATCCTTAGCAGCTCTTCTGCCCTGGACAAGGACACTGCTTGGCCATCATTTGGTTTGATTCAGTTCCCTTCAGGTGTATTTGCAGCACTTGTGTGTGTGTTATTTCTCCATAAACAACGGCCCACCAAGATCACAAAATTCCTTCAAGCCAGAGATCTGCACAGACTTTAATAGAAACCATTATTAAAGTCTCTGAAAGAACAAGCTCCTTTCTGAATACACTCAAATGTTTATTATTCTGCTTTGGTAGGTTCTCTGCAAGTGCCCCAGTGTTGCATAGAATATTCTGCCATAATTGCCACCTTTGTGTGGTGGCAGTAAAAGAGCAGAGGATGAAACACAGCAGGATCCAAGCTTATAATATATTTTCTCTCCAATTTTACACAATATGTCAGGCAGGAGACTTAGTTTAAAATTTTAACTTCTTTTTTTTCCCCCCCAAAAAAATTTCCAATCCATCATAAAATGTCCAAGTTCCAGAACATGCTAGAGCCACAATGCTGGCTTGAGGGGAGGGTAGAAAATAGTAAAAAAAAAAAGGAAAAAAAGAAAACAAAAATACATGTATTGATGCACACACCCCATGAGCAAAGCATCATATACATATACAGAGGTTTAATCATATACAGAGATTTACTGCCCTCAGACCAGTGTTACTCACCTGATCTGGGCACAAAAGCACAGCAAGGGAACCACTGGTGCTTTACAGGAGTCCTGGAGATGAGTTCTGAGCTGTGCCAGTGATTTGTGTGTTCATCCTTACAAACTTCTCAGGGAGAGTTTTCTCAGAGGTTTAAGAAAATCGCACTCAAGAATATCCTGCTTTGATATTTTGCAGAGTAATGTATTCTGCCAGACAGGGGACTTTTTCCTTATCTTTCTGTACATCAAAGTGTGTTTCCCCCTTGAAATGTGGGAAGTTGACAACTGTACAAGAGCAGCAGGGCTCTGGGTTGGCAGGGTAAGCAATGGTTCATTATGCTGCTTTATTTGGATGGGCGACTGTGAGAAAGAGCTTATGATGTATAAAATATCTGAGCCTCTTTTTGTACTTGAAGACATTGTTATCTCTATTTGAAGTTGGCTACTGAAGGTCAGCCAGGCTAACTGCTTGCAAAAGAATCTCCTGTCTCTGTTGGCAGATACTCCTTTCAAAGTTCATTGCATCCAGCAAGCTATTTTTGTAAATACCACCCATCATGGCAAATTACAGGCTGGTGGTGGGAGGGGAGGGGGAGCAGCTCTGGTGGGTAAATGCTTTTCATTTTTAAGAAATCGATTGTTGTTGCAAAGAGCATTTAATTTGTTTCAGATTTGGCGTTGATCAGGAATGTCAAATTGCACTAAGGAAGTGATACATTGTGTGATAACTGTAATTCTGAAACTTTCACTCACTGATAACCATGGCAGTGATATATTGTGGTATTTTCATGACATTTCCTTTGCTTTACTTTGAAGTCTGGTTGGTTAAGTCAGGAAGTCTTTCTGTATTAGCACCACTGAAGTTAGAGTGTTGTTTCTTCCTCTCTTTGTGTTTCTTGTGTTTGTTGATAAATGAGGATGGAAGGCTGGCTGTGCAGGACACAAGTGGGCACTTGTTTCTCCAGTCTATCACATTTTGAAATGAAGCCCATCAAAAAAATGGGATTTTATAGTAACATTTTGAGAAGAGTCAGTAGGTTCTCTGTGCTCTACTTATTCAAAATAAATCTTTGACTTTCAGTGGTGTGTTGGGTTTAGGTTTTACTATATCGTGTCCACTCCAATTTACATAAAGTGCTGGTTCACTCCCAGAAATATTTACAAACAGCCATCCCAGTAAGTCCTGCCTGATCTTGGGAAGAAAATTACTGATGTGTGTTGGACTTGCAGAATTAGTTTCATAGGAGTCCCTGTTGGTTTCAGAAGAGCTGATGAGTTGTCTGTGTAAGATTTCTTGGATCCAGCTCCCAGGAAGGGCATTCAAACATAGAGACACACAGACCTTGGAACTCCCCTTTTTTACATTAAGTGGTTTTCAGGCTGATTTTTTTTTTCCACAATGCACTCATTTCTAGGATATGATTGTCAGCCTTGAATGTTCTGAAGAGCAGAGTCATAGGCTTCCTGAACTAAAACTAAAACCGGTCTCAGTGTTGCCTTCTCAGTATTTATATTTAAAGCACTCGTTATAATGTATCTAATTTAGGTAACTGTTTGGATATGCTGGTACATTTTTGCTCTTTTTTTTTCTAGTCACTAAGAGTTACCTGTGTGAAAGAGAAGGCTCTTTAAAAATTCATAACTCTTTTTAACATCAGTGAAGATTCCTGATTAATTTAAACCTAATCCTGTTGAACTGGCTGGCAACATTTATCCTTGTTCCACCAGACTGCAGTTTAAAACCACAGCGCAAAGCAAAATGCTTTGCTTTCAATGCAACCACCAGTGGAATGATGAAGAAGATGCAAAAATACCTACCTTTAAGCTGCTGTTTTAAAAGGTTATCTAAAAATATCTGCATAAAACAGCTAAAAGGTCTTAGGAGATCGTAATCGGTAATTATTGTGGAAACATCTGATTGGAAAAACCCACGACACATCTCAGATTTAAAAAAAAAAAAAAAAAAGAAATTAGGTAAAAAAATACAAGCACTAATATTTCCATGAGTGTTTCATGTGGCAGGGGAAGGAGGCCCTGTCAGCGAATCCAGCTAAGTCTGTTTTGTGCTGTGGCAAATCCCATTGTGAAGGGGCTGTGAGTAATCAGAAGTGACAGCATAAGCACTTTCTGTTCAAAGTGATTTTACAGAGAGCATTATTTTCTGAGGAGAGTACACATATGGCTCCCATAATGCTGAAAGAGCACTGCTCTGGCCATTTATTAGCACTGGGGTTGGGAGAGGAAGTTTGGCAAATGGTGTTCATGTTTAAGACCTTTCTCTCTGTATTTCCATCCCATAAAAGAGCCTTAAAATTGTAGGAATTGGCCAGAAGGGCCAGGGTGGGGTGAGGACGGTTTGGGAAGATGGAGGTTCTGTCAGGAGCTGTTTGGTGGTCACTGGAGAAGTCAAACAGCAGCAAAAAGGCTCTGCCTTGGTGGAAGAGCCAATATTGTAACAGCAGCTCCCAGTTCACATTCCAAGGGCAAGGCAAAGCTTTGGGGACACCTCGAGAGGGGTTTTGCACCCCTACCAAAGGGTGCCCAAGATGCTGGTGGTGCATTTTGATGCTTATTTGCTCACCTTGGCTCTATAGTTTGTGGCTGTAATACCAATTCCTTGCATGAGGAATGTGCACATTTGGCCAGGACCTTTCAGTTTAAATTAATACATATAGATAATCAAGTTCTGGTCTGCTAATTTTTGTAAATTGCTTACCAGTGTCTCACATTTACAAAATTGCCAAGAGGAACCAGTCAGAACTTCTCTTCCCAAAACCTGGAGCTTCTCAGCTTTTCTTTGCAGGGAAGAAGAAGGTTCCAGTGCTCAAACTTGTAGAGCCTGGTAGTGCAAAACCAAAAGGCCAATAGTAACACAATTAAAAAGAAAAAATCCTCATGGCATTTATACCAAACTTGGTAGCTCCATATTTGGGGTTGGCTTTAGGAATCTATCTATCTATCTATCTATCTATCTATCTATCTATCTATCTATCTATCTATCTATCTATCTAAAGCATTAGTAGTCTGAAAACTGTTGCTTTGGAAGTCAGCTCTAAATTTGCAAATAATGTATCTATTTTTTATGAGTTATTTTAACTTACTGCCTCCCTGGGATGTTCCACAACCAAGAAGCCTGAGAGAAGTCTATTTTTTTTCCATAGTAATTTGTTTTGGAAGAGGTGGTTGAAGGAATGGGAGGGTAGCAGAGCTGATTCGGGTCTCCTCTGTCTTTCATGAGCAGTAAAGCCAAACAATTCCAATTCTAAAATTTCATTACAGGCCTTAATCACAAATAAAATGTTTCAAATACTTGTACTGCTTCCAGTAACCTCTTTCTCATCTCATAAAATTGCCCCCAAGGAGAGTGAAGCTTAAATACTGAGGGGTCTGAGTGCATCATCAGTTATTCACTAAAGTGGAGACAATATTGTTTGTGTTCAAGCATGAATTCCGATGACATTTAACAGAGTTAATTTTATCTTGATTTGGTATTATGAATTTTGCCTCATTCTGTTCACTCTGTTGCTTTCTTTAAAATGCCTCTCCAGTTTCCTGGCACTGGCCCATGGCTGGTGATTGCTGCCACATGCTTGTCTAGCAGAAAAACGTCTTTATTACTTCAGAAATTATATATTTAACAGCTTGGAGATATTTGCATCTGGCTTGGAATTATGGCAAGTAATACTCCTGTTGAGAGAGCTGTTCATTTGGTTTTAATGAGCATAAGCTACAGTTTGCCATCCAGGAGCTGCCTGAACTTACTAACACAGGGAAGGAATTGTGGCACTGCTCAAATCGGTTCGGTCTGGGTCGTTTCGTGGGCACTGCTTTGTGTGAGTGTGGGAAAATTCTGAGCCATGGAAAATAAAAGGGGGTTCCACAGGGGTGTTGGTATCTTCTTTTTGTATCAGCTGCAGTTTGAAACTGCAGCACAGAGAGTGTAGATCCGTATCTATTGAAGCAATACATGTTGGAACATTTATTGGGGAGGCGTAAGGAGAAAATGTACCATTAAAGTCTGCACACAAAGAGGAGGGATTCTTCCACCTTTAACAGACAAATCATGGGTTTCATTCCTCTTTTAGAGGGGCTGATAAAATAGACTAATGATGAAATGCATGTCAAAAGAATTGGCTCAGTGGTTGCTTTGCTGACGTTGGTGTCATTTCTTCCCTGCAGGTATTTCTGTAACGAAGAAGACTCACACATGTAAGTAATACCTTTTGATTTGGCCTCCTCTTGTGAATGCAGTTTGTTGGGCTGTGCTTGGTGCTCAGACTGGCAGGTGCTGGGCTGGGCTGAAGAGGCTCCATTTTAAGAGTTGTGGTGGCTTTTCTGCTGTAGAGTGGTTTCAGCCCTCACCCAAAACGTTGTTGGATGTGCAATGTGTGTGTCTGAGTTCCTTGGACATGTGTTCACTCAGAGGGCAGAAAAAGAAAGTTGTGAGGACAGGCAGAATTCCTTACTCTGATTTGTATCCCTTAGAGCTGGCTGAGAGTCAGCACAGCCAGAAAATACAGATGAGAATGGTTATGTTTTTGTGTCTGTTACATATGCAGTACAATTCAAATTAAAATACATTATTTAACTGAGAATCTTCTGTCCCTTCTGTTGTAGTTTGGAATTATTATGTAAATTCTCTCCCCTGGCACTAACAGCCCAGGCCAGCAGTTAACAAAAACTACAACACCTCCCTGTGCATTAATGTGCAAGATAAATGATTCTGTGCTTGTGCTTAAGGAACTTGATGGAAATGAGGGGGGTATTGTTTGCTCTCAACCACATAAACAAACAGTCCTGCTTAGTGGCAGCCTTGGCCATGGCTGTGGGTGTGGCATTTGGGTACACAGACATTTATTGCAAGGCTTCTTCAAAGACATCATTGCTGGGGATCAACTCTTGTCTGCCCTGCAGTGAGTTAAAAGCACAATTCCAAGAAAATACTATGATTTGTAGCTGAAAGAGTTGTGCTGAGATGCTTTGGAGGCTGTGGGGGTTTGGAAATCTGATAGTGTGAGAGTTGTGCTTGCCCAGGATCTGAAAGGGCTGAAGCTGATGCTCTCCCTCTGCTGAAGGCCCTCTAACAAAACAGGTGGGAGGCTGCACAAAAGTTACAAATATTTATGTTCCAACAGGGTTATGCATTCAAAGTATGTTCACTGCAGCTTCCAGGGTTCAAGTGGTGTCATAGAGTGTCTTACATGGCTTTCATTCTTATTTCATTCCTGGGTTTATAATAGTCATGTAATGAAAATCTGACTTGAGATTATGAATTCTCACTGCGTGGAGTTACAGAAGAGATTTAAGGCAGAGTTACAGAATTGATTTAAGAACATCAAATGAGAAATTTGATCTGTATGAGTGTTGAATCAAACTTTAAATGCCTCAGACTTTTAGAGCATGGTGGTCCTCCTGTGCTTAGGTGGGGTTGCTGCTTAAGGTGTTCTTTGGGTCAGTTCCTCTTTGGTTGAATGAAAATTTGGTTTCCATGGAACTTCCTGGGAGCTCCAGGCAGGGGCCTGAGGGTGCAGAGTGACCCTTGTGTTCTTGGGGAATATTTGAGCTCCTGCTGGTGGGATTGGCAGCACAGGAGACTGAGGTGCTCTGTGTATCCACAGGCCAGGCAGTGTGCAGAGAGTTCCCTTGCACAGCCTTGCCCCTCAGCTCAGCCCTGGCCTGGAGGGACCACCCTCTCTAGAGGTGGGCAGTGGGGTGGGTTGTGCCAGCTCAGCCCTGGCCTCTCCTGGCTGCAGCCTCATGGCTGTGCCTGCTGCTTTGTGGCACTCCACCAGGACCTCCTGCAAGAGTCTCACCTCCACTTCCATCCTGATACTTCCTAGAGAGGATTAAACAGTAACCACAGACCCAAAGAGTGTAGCAAACACCTCAAGCCACGCCAGGCTGATGGAGCCTTGTCATGGGGTGTGTCTCAGGTGTGTCTCAGGCTGGTGATGATAGAGATGTGTTCATGGATGCTCCGTAAGGAGCTCCTGCTCACCATGCAAGGCCCTTCCTCCAGAGCAGGAAGATGAGGGAGCAGCATCTTTCCTGTGGAAAACTCTGTGCTTTTCCAAGACAACTGTCAAAGAGCAGTTCCCTGATTTGTTAATCAGTTGTCATGCAACTGCTGGAGCATGACCAGGAAAGTTGCCTGAATAATGGGCAGATAAGCTTGCCCATTAAGGAGGGATTAAAATAGAAGGAGCAATATGCTGTAATTGGCATGATGAAAATGCAGGCTGCATTTGCAGGCAAATATGTATGAGGCTTCATTCAGTTTTGGCTGAGGTTCTTTGAGAATTCACTCCTGTTATGACAAATTCACACAGAGTGGGAATTAATGTAAATTGTGCATCTTTGGCATTTCAGCATCATGCACAAAAAGGATGTTTTCCCCCCCATTGCATGGATTTTTTTCTTATTATTGAATAGAAGAAATAGACAATAAAATTCACAGGTTATGAATGATTCAAGGGAAAATAATTTTATATGAACACCTAAATGCAAAATTTGCCATTAAAATCTGAGTTGTTAATAACTGCAAATGACAAGGAAAGTTTGTGTATGACTTTGTATCAGTATATTTAACTTAGCCAAATTGTTGCACAGAGCAGGATTTGTGCAAAGACATTTCAAAAAGCATTCTGGCCAGCACTTTGTGTGGTGTATGTACGTTGCCTGCACTGGTGTTCAGAAATACGGTGAAGTTACCATGTGTGCCATGTGAAGGTACTGGCTGCCTGTGAACTGCCCCTTATTTCTGATGACCTTTTGATTTAATTACAGAGAAAAAAATGGACTGGAGAAAATGAGTGGAGAAAATAAAAGAAATTAGTGGTGAAAAATATTTTTTAATGAAATACCAGAAAGTTTGATACATGATGGGTTTCAAGTATCAGATGAATCCTTTTCAGACTTCCACCTAACAGCTGTTTTACTTGTGTTTTGAAATTGGTGGGGATCTGTCTGCATTCCATAGCTGTTGCTGGGTTTATTGTTTGAGTTTTGGGGCCTGGTTTACCCCCTCCTTGGCCCTGGTCTGTGCCAGAAGTGTCCTGGCAGCTGAAATTACTGGAATTACTGTGCTGGTGGCAGGGGCTCAGGTCATTTCTGAACCAAACAGGAGTTCAGTATCTGTGCACTTGCAATGCAGAGCTGAAGAAATGCAGATCTTGCCTAAGATTGAATTAAACAAAACCTGTGAGAGATTTTTATCCTTCTTGGTACAATTAATTTTATCCAAGTGTTCTATTTTATTGGCTGCTTCTCCCCATTCTCTCTTTATCAGAGTCTAAAAACATCACAAAACCTGCCACTAGAAACAAGGAGCCCAATGCTCTTCTGAGCAGCACTAAGGCAATGAATGTTATCCACCCCAAAATGCAGTTCTTTCCTCAGTTAAAGTTTAAACAGGCTTTTGAAGTCAAAATTCATGCCTTCTGTCTGTGGACCTTCTCTCCTGGGCTCACATGCCTGTTTGTTGGGTCACTTCGGATAAGATGTGCTCTTACCTGTCAGATGGTGGAGGACAAGCCCCGTCTCAGCTTCCATACAAAGTGGGACTGGTGGTCTTTCAGTTGTTTTTTAACTCAAGAAAGATGTGACTGACATTTAGAGTCCTCTCTGAGAACTCCATTTGCACTAATATTTGTAACACAACCCTCTTCCTCCCATGTTTCATATTCTGACTAGAAAGCACTCCAAGTGAATGGTAACTGATGCACAACTTCAGCCTCTTTGCAGGTTCAGAGAGGCTTCCTTGTATCAGGGATGATAAGGATCTGAAATTCTGTGAAACAAAAGCTGCCAAAGACCTGCATTTAGTGCTTACTGACTTGGGTTCAGACTCAGTCCTGAAGTGTGTACTGTTGGGTTTCTAAATCTTGCCACACTTCATGCAATTGGTTTCATGGCCTCTACCAGACCACTTGTGACTCAGAACTATCACACAAATCCATCACCTTTATTTTTCTCCAGTTCATTTTTATATCCTGGGCACTGACTTTCTGAAATGAATTTGATGTGGCTGCTGATGTGGGTGGTTTCCTGCAGAGGTGTCCAGAAGGTGATTATTGTCCTGACTGATGCAGTGGACCCTCCTTTCCCTCTCAGTCTGAGCTGTGAGGAGCACACCTGGGAGCTTTGGGGGAGTTTGGTTGCATGGCTGGAGTTTGTACCTGCACAGAGGTCCAGGGACATTCAGTCATTTGTAAGATAGGGGGAAATGCATAGATTGTACAAGCCTTCCTTTCACACAGTTTTCTGACCAGAGCTCCTTCCACCCTTTGGAATGTTGTTCCACAGCAGCAAAGACTCAGCACCCCCAGGTCCTGGTGCCACACACCTGTCAGTGCAGAGGGAGGGACCTGCAGGGCTGCTCTGGCTGGACTGGAATCCTCTGGTGCTGTTCAGACTTGGGCTCTCCCTGGGTTTGCCTTTGCAGTGACAGTGACCCCCAGTTCAGTGTCACCACACAGTGGGGACAGTGGCCCTTTCTGAGCTGAGTCCAGAAGTGACAGCTGCTTCATGCAGTTCAATTATCCCCATTTGGAGAGCAAGAACATGTTTCCCTGGGCAGTCATGGTGATGGACAGCCAAGAACTTCAGTTTCCATCCCTGGACCAGCTCGTTTTCAGGGAAATTCAAGACCTACCAGCCCAGTCTGTTCCCTCATGCCTTTATGATAAGGATTTCCAGTATTGGTGATGGAACCTTTGAGTTGTGCTGCTTTGCCACTGATCTTTCCTAAATCAGGAGAGTCAGATGGTAAAGGCCACATCAACATGGAGTCCAACACTTACCCCTCACTCTCAGATCACACCAGTCTGATCAGTGGAGCTGTTGGGAAGTTCAGCTTCATCTCAAACCTGAAAAGTGTCTGTTGGTTGGGCTTTGTAGGTTCTGTTGTGGGAGATACAACAGCAGGAAAGTCACTGTTAGTGGCCTGTGGACTAATTTTGTTCATCTTTTATTATCTCTTTTGGTGTACTCAGGTATCTCATTCAGCACTGTATTTTTTATTTTTTCACAGCACAAGGTGTGTACAGGTTTATCAGAAAACACTCCTACCAAAACCCTCTGTAGATTCAGACTCCTTTGTAAATCTAAGATATTTGCCCTTTATTTGGGACTTCTCTGCTTTTTGTGCTTTACCAAGGTAGTTATTCCAGAGTAATTTGTCTTAAACAATTATGTCAATAGGCATCTCTGTATGAATTCCTTAATTTTGGGTGAAATGTTCCTTCCTTAAACTGAAATTATCCCTTCAATTAATTTCTGGCAGATAAGAAATGTTTCCAAAGCTGGGCACTGATTTTAATGACATGAGCTCCTGCTGGGAAATGTAGTGGGATCTGTGTACTCTGAATTTTTAACACTAAATAAAACCAGTTGCATGAGGAACTGGCAGCTTCTCAGATGTCCAAATACCCCAGAACTTTGTTCACCAAAGTTCCACTAAAGTTTGCAGCTTCATGGAGCCCCAGACCCAGATTTCTCCTTTTGTCTGATTTTACTCTCCATGTTACATTTACAGCCACTGCTGAAGATTTCCCAACATTTTCTGGTTATTTTGCTTAATTGTACTAAAGGGGAAACCGCTGTGATTTTTTTTCTGATCAGATTTTTAATCACTCACCTATTCTGCATTGCACTCTTGGCTTCCCTCGTGCTCCAAGAGGCTGCCAAAGTGAGTAAACAAGACTTTTCCCTCCCAAAGCAGGAGCCTTCAGAAAGCTGATGGTTAACAGGCTCTGCTCTTACACCAAAGCCTAAAGAGAACAGGTGAAAACTAAACCCTGTCCCCTGAGGCCAATAAAATAGCTGTTTGGTCCCCTGTGTGGAACCTCCTAATAACTTTACTGGGCAGCCTTAAGATCCCTTGGGGGCTTCTCTGCAAGAGTACTCCCTCTCTTTGTTCAGATTGCTTATTAAAAATGATTTTATAATGAAGTTGCCTCAAATAGCTGCTACTTTCCTACTTGTCCTTGAAGCACTGTTTGCCCTGGTGAAGAATCTGAAGACAGCTATCTAGGGCTTTTCTTTTGTTCAAAACTTTTACTGAACTACTGCTACACTTTTTTTTTACTTTTTTTTTCCCCCCCTGTGAACCAAAGGAAGGGTATTTATCAGCAGCTCAGTGTTGTACCTTTAATTCTGCTTTGAAAAGGTTGGTTTGGTTGGCACACAGAACACTCTGTCAGTGACTTGTTTGTTGCTGGGAGAGGATGAATGTTCCCTTCTTGTTGTGTGGCTGGTTCTGGAGCACAAGGGCAGAGATGAAGGCACTGGCAAAGCCTGAGGAGAGAAGGGAATATTTGTAAAACCAAAGTGTTCCTGGCTGGGGTGGGACAGAGAGGGCACAGAATGGCAAAGCTGCTTGGGAATGTGTGACTTCCATGACGTGGTTGTAGGTGCAATCTGTGACTGCTCTGGTTCTTCTTCACAGGCCTAGAGCAGTGAAACATTTTCTCTGTCAAAGTTCTGGTATTTGGGAGAGAGCCCAGCCCTTTGGCCATGTGGAAGCAGCCAAGGGTTCAGCATCAGGAGCAGTTTTTATTCCTGCATGTTTTGTGTCCCCCCAGAGTGGGCAGAGGGGAGACAAACCTGGTGCCCCTGATGTCCCCTGAGCCACCCAAAGTCTTGGCATCTGCCTGGGCCTCCACCCTGTGGCACAGTTGGAAGGGACGTCTTTCTCCCAGGCTGATAGAACAGGCAATTAAATGCACTGCCCTGGAAGCCCATGGGGAACTCTGTTACTGCTCTTGGAGATGAGATCAGGACTCTGGTTCTGTTCTCAGTATATGGAGCACCTTCTGTATCTACATGGGGTTTGGCTGTAACCATTCATTATGGACTTGGTTTACTGTGAGATTTCTGGTAAATACCCCAAACCAGGGTTTGCTGTGCCTTTATAGTGAAATAACATTCAAACCAGAGCAGGGGGTAACTGCAAACTGGCTGAAAATTAATTTTGGCAAGTGAAGACTGATAAGCATTTGCAAAATGTTAATCATCCCATATGAAAATGTATAATTGTGTGTGTGTTGGATTATGGTTCAGACACTTCTAAATTGCAAATCAATAAATTCCAGTTATTTTCACACTTCATTTCGTTCTGTGGTCTGTCCTGTGAAAGCATAAAGGATGGGCAGGGACAGTCTCTTTAATGTTTAAAAAGTGATTTGGAGGCCCATGTTTTAAGGAATGATGAAGCATTAGGAGGTTTCTGCCATTAGAGATCCAAACTCTGCCAGTGTGGTTGATGGATATTAAGAAATTGTGGACATGACTGAAAAGTAGGTTTAAACTGTTGGTGGATGAAGGCAGCAAATACATTGTGAATGTCTGTAGTGTTCTCCTATACCCAGGTCTTGCCTTATAATTCATAGAAATTGTTCTTACACCTTTTGTACCCTTCTGTTTTTCTATTTATTAACTGCTAAGGCCATTCATCTGATGTAGGAAATAGTAAATAATGTCCTGAGCAGTTCCCGTGCAATGCACTTGAGCAGGAAAGGACTGATCTGAATCCTGTTTCAGCTGCTTTATTGGATCCTCTTGGCTGAAACACATTTCCCTCAGCCCTTACAGCTTAGTCTCTGGTTTTGATGCTGGTTTTAAAGTCTCCTGCCTTTAGTACTCTCTCAGCTGTTACATGAAGTTAATGTTTCCATCTTGCTAAGAACAGCTCTGCACAATTTTAGTGTGGTAATTGGTTGCAGAAGAGAACTGTGTTATGGGCTGAGTCTCACCTTCAAAATATGGGGTGTTCTCCACACTCTGAGACTTTAATCCAACTCGGAGAGCAGTAGAAGTTACTCTTTGTAGTCATGAAGTTCATTTTTTTGTTTAGTTTTTGAGTGTCTTGTGCAGCAGAAAACTGACAGATGAGAATTCTCCAAATCTCCTTTTACATTCTGTGTATTTTCCAATGCAAACAAAGTGAAAGCAATTAGGAAGTGTTATTGCTGATGACTTTCTTCTTTGATATGTGGGTTGCATATTTGGAGTCTAACCAGCTCTGACTATACATACAGAGAAGTACTTTTGACTACATCCTTTGCAATAGCTTCCTAGGAAATAATTCTACTTATTAAGCAAAACTTGTGCAAGACTCACTGGGAGTGATTTGCACAGTTCCTTGAAGTCACCTCAGTCTTTATATAAAGGTGAGTCTTTGTGAATGGATTGCTACCAAAGGCAGCAAAGTGTTGGGATGAAATTAGGGTTAAAATTAGGATTAAAACACAATCTGGTGGCCCATTTGCTCAAAGTTCAGAAGGCCACGTGTTTTCTGAAGCAGATGGTTCGTTCCTGTGGATGTCACTGCCCCCTCTTCTCACACACTGACAGAGTCTGTCCATGGGGTTTTCTGCTCACCCCCCTTCCCTCCATGGCACTGTTTATGATAACACTGCATTTTGTTGTAGGAAGGCTGAATTCTAATGATTCCAGAGCAAGCTTAGTCAGAGGGACTTCTCCAAGGTTGGTACCTGAACCAAAAAAAGCACATTTTATTATCTGAATTTTGAAACCAGGGACTGATTCCATCATTCCTAATAGACTCATTTATTTGACAGTGCATTGCTAGACTTGTGCACTTGCCATCCTGACACAACTATTGAACCTGAAAAGGGCTTTCTAATGTATGGTGATGCTTAACCTTATTAGGGCTGTACAATAGTGGAAGTTTTGCAGCCTTTCTCTAAGCACATCAGCCTAGAACTGTTTAAATGTTTAAATGTTGGCCCCAGCTGGAGCACAGTGGGAAAGCAGCTCCTCGTGAGAGGCCAGGGAGTCACTCCAGCTTGTAATCAATAGATTGTTCCTAAAGTTATGACCAAATTATGATGGTGTTTGTCAAGCTCTTACTCTAAACACAGCTTTGCTGGCCAGGCTTTTCTCCCTCTTGTCTCCTAACACCAAGTTAATTAATGCTCACCTGGAGAGGACAAAAAGTCTCAAAAGGTGGTCTGGGTCAGTCTGAAGAACTAAGTTGAAAAGTAGAAACAGGTTAACCCAAAATGAAGTAGAATCCTGATGGAATTTGGGATACAGACTTTCTAAAACTCAACTTTCTTTTTCCTTTTCACATAAAAGCTGAATAATTTTGAGCTGTATTGACAAAATGCTGTGTCTTTGTGTGTGTTGCTTAGTTGGGGAAGTTGGGGAGCAAGCAGGGGAACAGTGCAGAGAGCTGAAATCTTGCCAGGTATGAGTAGGGAGTGCAGGTGATGGGGGCTTTATATGGATCAGAATGTAGTGACAGATCCTTAGGCTGGAGTCTGAGTTCTTCAATGCCATCTGCATTTGCAACGTGCTGGGGAGATGCTCCCCTGCCCCATGCCCACCCACAGGTTCCTCATGCAAAACTCTTCATTGAACTGGAAGACTCAGAAAACGTGGTGCCTGCTGTTGGTTTAGTAGAGGGGAATAGTTAAACTTCCTGTTGTATTTTGGTAGTTGTATTTCAGTTGAAAACAGAATTATAATGCCTTCATGAGAAAAAATGACACAATTTGTCTGTAATGCCAAAATTACTTTGAATTGAATGTATTTGCACTATAAAATAATAGTTAAAATATGCCTGATTTGGTATATCCAGATGTGCTGATTAGTTCACATTCTAAGAAGCATCACAATATTGAAAGAACCTTTTTCTAACTATCTTTTATACACAGAAATAGAATCAGTAACAGAACTACATCCTGCAGCCTGAATAGCTTTGAATTCAGTGTAAATATCCATTGCTACTTTATCTCTTGGCATCATAAGCCACTCTAACAGAACCTGGATTTGCTCTTTAACCCACTGGAGTCACCTTGCCTGGAATGATTGTCTTGTCTGGGTTTGGATTCACAGTTCACTTGATCAAAGGAGCAGATCTCACCTAAGCAGAAGTTGCTGTTTGAAGGGATTGCAGATGGGACTTGGGGAACCTTCCTGGCTTAACCTCACTGCCATTAGTGGTAAAATGCTTGAATTGAAGTAGAACTGAACTTTCAACAAGTTCCTGTAAAAAATATAAGCAGTAAATTAAACAGGAAGCTTTGACAAAGGAGATGATGACTTTGTTGGAAAAACTAAGACTGTTGTGAGACATTTTTTGCTCCCTGACTTTGTCCTCTGTGTGTGGCAGGTTCTGGTTTAAAAGCTACCAAACCATCAGTTGTGAGTTGCAGCAATGCCATTTGCTGTACAACAAACCAGGCACACCCTCAAAGCAAAGCAATTTCCTCTCTGCTTTTTTCTTCTGCCCTTTATCTGAGGTGTTTACCACCAACTTCAAAAAGCCAGTTCACAAGAATGGTGGTGCCCTTGCAGTTTTCTGAAAACTCAAATCAGGCTTTATTTAATCTCTGTGCAACAGGGGTAGGGAAACCTCTGGTTTCAGAAAGCCACTACATGACCAAAGCCATTTAGTGATTTCCTCTCAGATATAGTCAGCAGTTGATCCCCATCCTTCCCCCCGGTGTTTGCCTGAAGAGCTGTTTTGTTATCTTTGTTCCTGTTACCTAACTGATCTGTAGGTGTGATACTTGCTGGCTGTAAAGACTTTTACAGATAAGGCAAGTTTCCTGTTGAAACTCTTCACATTTCTCGCTGTGACCCGTTTTCCCTTTTCCCTGCCTATATTGTTGCCTCACTCCAGAGTTGTGCTCCTTGAAGTAAAAGTGGAAGCAAAGGGGTCATCCAAAAAGACGATTTCCCATGCTGGTTGAGGACATAAGGGTACCAAAGGCTGGCTGAAAATAATTTTCCTGTTAAACAGAGCTTCTGATATTTCAAAAAATATCTCACTGAAATAGTCTCGATTTTTTCCTGCAGTTTTCAGAAGGAAGGTAAGAAACCCCCTTGTTAACTCCAAGCAGGGTGAGTCGTCCTCACGTGGGATGGTGATGATGGGACTTGAAGAGCTGGCCTAGAAACAAGGCAGTTCAGGTGCTTCAACCTCAAATGTCCATGTCCTGTTAGCAGGACTTCACCACCTCACTGTCAGCTCTTTTGAGGGGCTATTTTAGCATGAAATCTTGGCTTTAAGGAGGCAGCAATGTGCATTTCTCTGGAATATCTTGTCTTTGACAAGCAAACAATGTTGACACAAAAAAAATCCCTGTTCTAACAGGGAACCTTAGAATAGAGAGCCAGAGAACCTTAAACTGAGAACAAATAATTTGGGAATTTATTCTTTGTGAAAGTGATACCTGGCAATCCCAGCCTGAAAAACAATTCCCCTTTCTGGGTGTGTGTTTGCTGCTTTTCCCTGGTGTTGGATGGGAGGTTGTATGGCAGCACTTCAGGGAGGAGCCCATCACTTATTGAATAAATAACCTGCTCTCCTCACTCTGGATCAAATCTGCACTTACTTGGGCAGTTGGCCTAATTAGTGCCATGGTGTTCTCAGTGCAAACTGGGCACCTTTACATGCACCTTCTTGGTTTCTTGTCTCAAGATCTTGAAATCACAAAGCTGAGCATTTCAGTGTGATCTGGGTATGCAAAAAAGACATTCCAAATGTCTGTTGTGTGTATAGGTTGTCCAGTCAATCTTTTTTATCCTGCTGTGTCAGATTTGCTGGCACATCCAAGATGAGTTGGTGGCCCTGGCATGCAAAGCCTCCCTGATGCTCCTCTCCAAGTCCCACTTGTGCTCATTTTGACAACCCAAAGGTCTGTTCAGGAGTTACAGATTGAGTGTTAGGCTGGTGTGGACCCTCCCTCTGGTGGTATTTGGGCAATTGTTGAGAGACTTGAGTATCCACTGCAGAAGTTTGTAGTATCTGTAACATTCCATTCTCCCTCTTCCTTTTCCTCCCTTTCCTTCCTTTTCCTCCCTTTGACTTTCCCCAAGCAAAGACTTTCTCCCAGACACTTGCCATTAAAAAAAGTGCCTCTATTTCTAAATAGATAACTTACCAAAGTGTAAATATAATGTGCCCAAAGGAAAAAAAAATAATAATTGAGTAAGGTAGTTCTGAGTGACAGACCCCAAAAACCACATTCTCTTTATTAGGTTAGTTCACTGCTGGGTGATAGATCCAGAAAAGAGCTTTTAGTTGACTGTTTAGTTGACTTTTAGTTGACAAGTAGTTTTGGCTCAAGTTAGTGCTGTCTGCTTTTAGCTTCTATTTTTTTCCCACAGTTAAATGGGCAGCCTCTTTGATGGGTTTTATGTTCTTGCTGCACATTTGCTTCCAAATAGTTCTGAGTTGTGTTTCTGTTATGATTAGAGTTTTAAAGAGACCAAAGAAAAAAGGAAAGAGAACCAACAGCAAAGAGGAAAGAATTTAGTCTTTGCTTAAAAGTTGTGTGCCAATTAAATATAATTGCACTTATTATGTAGGAAGAGAACCAGAAGCATCAGCTGAAGTGAGGGGTCAAATTGTGTGGAAAGGAATGACCACAAGGCCTGAGTGCTGGGAGATTTTGTGTTTGATCCATTGAAGGTCCCAAACCTGTGTTTCCTTCCAGAGAGATGGTAACTCCTCACACCTCCACTCCCTGCATCCAGCTGAGCGTGCTCAGATTGTAAGAGTAGTGTGGAAGGGCTTATCCTCTCCTCTTGTCCTGGATCCAAACTAGCGTGGCCAGCAGGCCCAGGGCAGTGACCCTTCCCCTGGACTCTGCCTTGGGGAGGCCACAC
>JAWWEV010000018.1:16316681-16335667 GCA_035583235.1 Hafferia zeledoni | reverse complement strand
CCCGGCCCCCCCCCCCGCCCCTGGGCCCGGCCGGGAGGGGAGGGAACCGGCGGGGCTGTAAACAAGGCGGGGGGCCGGGGCTGGCGCGGTGTCAGCGGGTCACATGGAGCCTCATATGCGGCGGGGGATGGCGGCGCGGCGCGGCTCCGCGCTGGCAGGCGGCGGCTGCTGCTGAGGCGGCCGCGGTGCTTCTGCACGCCGAGGGCCCGTCCCGCCTCCCCTCCCCGCCTCCTGCCCGCTCCGCTCTCGCCGTTCGCCCCCGACAAATGATGTGTGTTGTGCTCGCCGCGATGAAAGGTAAGCGCGGGGCGGGGGATGGGGGGAGCCCGACCCTGAGCCCGAGCTCCATCCTAAGCCCGGCCGGGCCGCGGGGCCGGCGGCGATCGCGGCGTTCCGGGCCCTCCGCGCCGCCCCTCGGCCCCGGCCGGGCCCCGGAGCCGCGGGAGGTTCGCGGGAGCGCTCGGAGGAGCGGCCCGGCTCAGTCCCGTGCCCGGCTCGGCTCCAGCCCATGCCCAGCCCGGCTCAGTCCCGCGCCCGGCTGTAGCTCCATGCCCGGCTCTAGCCCCGTGCCCGGCTCGGCTCCAGCCCATGCCCAGCCGGGCTCAGCCCGTGCCCGGCTCAGCCCCAGTCCCCAGCCCATGCCCAGCCCGGCTCAGCCCGTGCCCGGCCCGGCTCAGTCCCAGCCCGTACCCAGACCGGCTCAGCCCGTGTCTGGCTCAGGCTCAGTCCCAGCCCGTACCCAGACCGGTTCAGCCCGTGCCCGGCTCAGGCTCAGTCCGTGCCCGTGCCCAGCCCGGCTCAGCCCATGCCCGGCTCAGGCTCAGTCCCAGCCCGGCTCAGCCCGTGCCCAGCTCTGTCCCCCCGGCCCCCCAAGCCGCGGGGTTGTGGCTCCGCTACCGGCCCTGCTGCAGAAGGGCCGGCGCAGCTCAGCCCTGGCCGGAGCGGAGCTGGTTGGGCTCTCAGACCCTCGGAGAAAACGCGTCCTGTGCATCCGTCTGTGGCAAAGGGGGAAGGAACGCGCTGCATCCTGCGGGGAGCGGACGGGCTCAAGTGCCGTCTACACAGACGGCTCCTCATTTTATAGAGGCTTTGCGTTAAAAGGGAAGAATAGAGCTACTTAGTGATTGATTTTTTTTTTCAACCTGAAGTTTGCCGATTTGAGTCCCGAATGAGGGGAAATGTCAGACTGAGGAGAGTCAAACGAAGTTTTTGACGAGATACCAAAAGTTTAGGGGTGGTTTGCAGTCTGCCCTGTGTTCTGGTAAAATGAGATCCACAGTACAACTTTGCATTGCAGCGTTTTTAAAGTCACCGGTTTTTTGCGGGTGTTGCTTTTGGTTATTTGGTTTAGATTTTTTTTTTAAATCAATTTAAAAAAATCTCATTGAGATACAATATTCTGTCATGGTCATCTAAAGAGTATAAATGTTGGCATTTGAATTTAATGTCCCTACTAAAATACTAAATCTGTACGCTTAAAAATATTTAAATGGATTTTTAGGGAAAATGTCTCTTTAAAATATTACTTGGAAAAGGAATGCTGAAATCCTGCTTCAGCTAGAGAATGTTTCCTTTTTTCGCCACTTCGCAAGAGCAGTAGGTAGTGCACACCAGTAGCAGCACAGCGTTTAAAGACAGTAATTTTCAATTACCAGGCTTCCTTTTCTTCTTGGAGAGAAGCCTATGTGAATAAAAAGAAAAGCACTATATTCATTAATCATTAGCCGTGCTGAATGTATTTGGCAAGAAAATGTAATTGGGTTGATTCAAATACTTGCATCTGTAACAAAAGGAAGTGCATTTTTTTTTAAGTGCAAACTACATGGATATTTTAGAAGTCCTTTAGAATTCTACGTATTCTGATAAGAGTTTTTCCGTGTATGCCTCATAAGCCTGTTAGAACCATAAAATCAAATAAACAAATTTAAAAAAAAAAAAAAGGGAGGAAAGCACATAAAAAAAATTGGAGAGTGTTATTGTGTTTTGTGCTTCTTGCCAGAGACTTAAGGTGTGTTTTAAAGAACAGGCAGATGATTTACAGCAATTCAACTCTGAAATATATTTTTTACTATCCTGGGAGTTTGATTTAAACCAATTTCCGCAGTGGTATAAAATCTTGGCAGAGCCTGCCTTTTGGGTTTTAAAGTGTAATTCCTCATGCATTTATTGTGGAAATGCTTAGGTCTTCGTACTTTTTACAAACTACTCCTACAGTACATTTAATTCATGTTTTCATAATACTTAGTTTTCTAGTGCATTGAAAAACTTTCTTGGGTTTTTTTATCCTTTCTCTAATTTGCTGGACAGGGTTCAGCTGGAGGAAATGTCTTGTCATTTGTCTTAAAAGGGCCTCTGACTGCCATGAAATAATAGACCCCCAGTCCAATATTGTGGTTTCAGAGAAGCAGCCGGGTAGCACAGGGAATGCAGTTTGTATAAGCTCAAAGGTACGAGGGAAAAATGTAAAATGTTCTGGTGAATTGGGTCTCTTATTCATTCTCTGTCCTGTAATGGCATCTTTTGGCACTTCTAATATTTTACAGTTCTGAAGCTGAAGTGCAAAAAATTATGGTCTGCAGGAGAATATGGGATTTTCACATTGGGTTTAATTTTCTTATTTAAGTGAAAAAGGAGAGTATTAATTCCTTTCCTCTTGCTGTTCAGATAGCCCAGATTGGTACCAGCCGAAGATAAATTGTGAGTTGGTTTATTTTTCCTGCCACATAATGTTCTGGCAAAGGTGCTTTCTTTAATTCTGGCGAGTGGTTTGAATGAGTAAAGGCTCTGGCCAGCTCTCAGCACATCCATGAGTGCACTCAGAGCACTGGGAAACAGCCCAGCCCAGTAAAGAACCTACATATATCTCTAAGACAGGCTGCGTGTTAAGAAATGTAACTTTCTGGTTTCAAGCAGGGAGGAAAGAGGGTTTTTTCATACCTATTTCTAAGAAAACAGGCAGAGGTGAAGCATCAAAGTTGGTAATGACTAAGTATTTTCTAGGTTGACGGCTTTTTAAAAATTATTTATCAACTGCTGTGAGCCTGCAGAGGATTCAGGAAGCTTTGCATTCTTAGTTTGTAACAGAGCTGTGAAGCAGCTGATACTTTTAAAGGAGACTGCAGCTTTGTATGCTCGCTAGGAAAGTTTGCAAAGCAATCTGGCCATTCTGCCAGCGTAGCCATTGGCACAGATCTCACTCCGGCAGGAGCCTTCACTGGTGCAGCTCCAAGGCTGACTTGGAGGAGAATATCCCAAGTGCTGGGAAGTGATGAGCAAATACTCTGGAGCAGTCCTGGATTCTGTTGTCAGGCTGGTACATAGCTGGGTTAGCCCAAAACAGGGAGATCACTTCAAAAGGCTGCTATTTTATCATTTCCTGTGTACTTTGTAGGGAGGTGGGTGAATCAGGCCCGGTGTTGGTGAAGCCTGAAATCCTCTTGTGTTATCAGGCCTGGACACAAAGTTTTAGTGTACTGATGGATTTATAAACTATGAACAGGAACCCAGCAGTACTTTTATTATCCTTCCTATGGAAGGAGACTGGAGATTGTGGGAAGGTAGATGGAAATTTTCTAAGCTTTTTCAAGCTTTGTACTGTTAAGGTGGCATTTGAGCTACTAATCCTGCCTTTTGCTGTGTGGATGTAAAGTTGAATGTCTTGCTGTTTTTTGGAAAATAGACCCGATGACTAAAATCTGTTGTTAATTGGTTGTAAGGAAAATTGTTTTGCTTGGATTTTTGCAAATAGAACTAATTGTCCTACTAACAGTGGCTCCCAATGAAAACTCAGCCATTTAAAAATACCTGCATAAGGAAGAGTGCTGCTTTCCTTAGTGCAATAATTGTTGGATCTTGCTGCGTTTCCCTGAGATCCTGGGCTGGTGACAAGGCTGCCTTCCCAGGGCAGCCTGCCCTCCTTGCAGTGCCCCTCTCTGTCCCTCAGAGCCTGCATTGCCAGGGCTTTGTGCAGGGCAGCTCTGCCAAGCCTGGCAAGCCTGACCTTTTGACGAGGTTTTTTGCTCATGTATCTTGGCACCAACCTGCCAGCACTTGGTGTTTTTCACCAGTGAATAGATGTCTATGGAAGAAACACCTTGCCATAGGTTTGAAAAATAAGTTGCTTTACAAACTGAAGTGTGTTTAAATTTACCTGCACTGTAGCACTACTGAAAGTTAAATCCAATTCAGCAAATACCCAAGTTCTGTTGACTAAATATTAACAGAATCTGGCCTTTGGAATTGCTGGCTGAGGGGCTGTGTTCTTGCTGCTTTAATTTCATATGACTGAGCTGAATGACTTGCTTGTACCTGAGACATTTGTTGCATTACATCTGCAGGATAAGATTGGTTTGAGGTTTATTGCTGAAATGTACTTTTCAGGCCCTTTGAAAGACTCTCGAGATTTAAAAGCAAAAGAAGAGGAAATCTGTCTTTATGTCTCGCTCTGTGAAAATCAAAGGCAGTTGCATGCTCTGTACAAGTCTCAGTTGGGGACACTCCTTTCAAGTAAGGAGAATCTGTCCTGTTTAAGTCAGCAGAAACTGTGGGTGCTGAACATCTCACTAAATCAGACTCTTGAAACTTTTGTACAGCTCTTGCCTGGCTAAAATGGTGAGCCTGTTCCCACTGGCTGGTAATACAGTCTTAAAAATAATTCTTCTAGGATAATTCTGAATAATTGGGGCAAAACTCAAGTGGTTTATGGACACAACACAAGGGCTTTTGTATATGTTTCATAAAAAACAAACCAAAATATATCCCTGAAGGTGTGAGGTCATAGAGGTGGGGAGCTGAGCATGGCTGGTGTTTGGGGTGTGGGCTCTGCACAGATGTGAAATACCCTCCTGTTTTATTCCCTGAGCTGATGGGGGACCAGAGGTGGATGGCAGTGGGTTCAGGTGGTGCAGGGGAATGGCCTTACAGCTTTGCAGTTCGGCTCTGCAGAACTTGAGTGTTTGTGTTGGCATTTCTGACTTTGGGGAGTAGTGTCTGGACACCTTGGTGAAGAACTGAGTTATCCTTATATCAGGTACTTCCCCACTGTGTATGAAAAGGGCTGATTTCTTTACTCATTCCCTGTTCTAGTGAGCCTCACATGTTTAGGGTTTTATTTCTAGAATGATGTAGCACTCAATTTAACCTAAAGGGGTTTTAAATCTTCTTTCTTGCTTCTCTTGCCTACATTAGGGTATAAAAGTGATCACTATCATGTGCTAATTACTGGCAGGGTTGTTAGTATTTCATCTTGACGACACAACAGAATTCTAAATGGATATATTTTATTCTAAACTATATATTAAATAAAAACTGACAAATCTTTGTGTCTCTCCTGAGTAGTTACATTCACTGTTGTCTGACTTTGCAATTCTCTATCTCTATTGGAGGAAGTTGAGATGCAGCGTGTTCTCTTTTTTTCTTTTGCATTCCCATGAGATAAGTTTTTGTAGTGTGCAAAATAACTGCATGCAACAAGAATGTTATTACAGTCAGACTTGATACATTTTAGAATGTTATTCTGTTTCTTTTTTCACTTGCAATGAAAGAAAAAAGCATTCACCTTTCTTGTATTTATCTGTGAGCTGTAATTTGCAATTACAGCTGATAACTTCTGAGATCAAGCAAGCAGCAGTTTTCTCCTTTTGTGATTTGTCTTTTCCTTGAGGACTGATATCTAAGGGATATGCACATAACTAATGGTGCAGAAACTGTCTCCTTCCTTTTGAAGATCAGGTTTTTTCTCCTTTTTGCAATAAACATTAACAGGGGAGGGGAGGATTCTGTCCTCCAAGAATAACTGAGCTGTATGAAAAAGGTGGCTCTGCACACTGCAGAGTCCTCTGCTTGCTGGAGGAAAAAATAGTGCTCTGACTGGAAAGCTGAAGCCCAAAGCCTCGTTAGGAGATCTGGCAGATGGACTTTCTTCTTCTGCTTCATCCTCTAACGTGCCTGTGGTTAACAAAGTCTTCAGTTTGCCCAGTTTTTTTGTGGCTGTTTTTTTTCTTTCCCCACTTTTCTTGCTTAGAGGCATTTAGGCTAAGAAGTTCTGCAGAACACAGGTTGGCAAAGCTGAGTGCAGTTTCAGGCTGCCTCCCAAGTGCCTGCACCTTCTGTTGAGAACACGAGGGAGTGACTCAGGGCTGCGGTGACTCACGGGGTGTCGTGCTGTTCCCCTCTCCACAGTGGGGGTACTGCAGGAGGGGGTGCTGACACACTTGGAGAAGTCACTCAGGTGCCACCACCCTGCTTGGAGCTCACCTGCCTGCACAGCTCACCACAGACTCCCAATTTTTGGAAAAATGGAATTAAATTAGCGTCTGCATCCCGTTTTGGTGCTGGGGAAGGTGGAGCCTTCACGTGGGCAGGAGCAAATGGAGTGCAGAGTGGTGACAGGGCACCTCTCACACCCTCCCAGCAGTCCCCTGAGTGTCCTGTGCTGGGGAGCACCATGCTGGAGCTGGGACTGGCCAAGTGGCCAAGATCTCTGGCATGACTAATGCTCCTTGCAGTCTCTGGGTGCATTCTAACATGGATCTGGCATTCAAAGCTCTCACAAGTGCAGGAGTGCCTGGCACAGGAGTCTGGGGGTCCCACAGCGCTGTTGGGGTGGGGGGTGGTCTCTGCCCCCGTGGTGTTCAGTGCTCTCAGTGAATGCAGTTGGGTGCAGTCCATCTCAGCTACACTTGAGCTTTCAACTTCAGCAAGGCCCTGATTTCACTGCATTTTTTGTGTTCTTTCCAGTGTGATGGAGAGTGATGCAGGACCCATGGCTTGTGGCTGCTCTGTGTGTGTGCTCCAGCCTTTGGGCCCTTTGTCATGCTACATGTAGCCATCTAGGCTAAAATCAATGTGGAGAGAGGTATAATCATCCCAGCTTTCATTTTAAGAGCATTTATCTCAAAGCTTAATTAAAGCTGCTTGGATGTAAATAAGTCTAACCTCTTCACTTCTGAACAATGCAAATAGAATAGTCAGCATACTTACAGGGTATCAGCCATGTAATTATTGTGTACTGTTTGTGTTCTTTGAAATACTCTGCTGTTTATTGCCATTGAATCCTGGGACAAGGTGCTTCATAAAACCAACTGCGTGACTCTTTATTTATGTACTTCAGAAGAAGTTGATCATTCTCAAACGAGAGGGTGGAAAAGTGACATTAAATCTCTATATAGACAGATGGACTATGACAAAGAGTTTGTCAGAGTGTTTTTCAAACTGAAGGGACCACAAGCTGGAGTTTTGACTGGTTGACAGAGTACCATGGGCCATGTTCCTGCGTGCCAGGCTTGCTTTTTGCTGGCTCTAGGTGGTGCTGGTCAGAGGCACTGCGGGCACCCTGCCCAGCAGGGCGTGCTGGGGCCTCCTGCCACCTCTGCTCACACCTGCTGTGTTGAGAATGCTTTCTGCACTCTCAGCTAAAAAAAGGAAGAGGTCCTGTCATGACAGCACAAGCTGTCTTGTGCAGTGTGCTCTTAGTTGAGCGTTCTAGAAGTCCTCAAGTCTTTCTTGTTGCTGTTATTTTGTTAACAGCATGACATGGAGAAGGATGCAATATGGCAATGGCTTCTGCTTCCCCCTCCTGCAGGTACTGAGAGCTGATGTGCCTGATTCTGCTGGTGCATCGACTTCCCTGCACCACAGGCAAAGGGGGAGGCATGTGGGGCATGGAGGTTTTCTGTATACCAAGTCCTACCAGCATTTTGAACTTCTTTAGTTCAGCAATCTCAAAAGGCTGCATGGCCTGCATGTGAAATGCAGTTGAAAGCTGTGTTTGTCTCAGCTGACTTGTGTTTTGGACAGAATCCTCTCAGTTTTAAATAGTAATTTCAGAACAGGTGAATTGGAACAAGCGGACAAGGCTGTGCTTAGGGTGGTAATGAATTTCACCCTCTTTTTCCAAAACACCAGAAAGTTGGGCTCAGCAATTTTCTCCTTTCTTTGAAGGATTACTTGCTGTTTAAGGCCTTGTACAATTTACATGATCAAATCAGACATGAAGTTCTCATTGCATGTGGTACTTCATTCACAGCTGTTGTGAGACTGCCATGGGCCTTAGGAGTTAGTGCTGTGCCATGGGTTAGGTGTGCCTAAAACTGCCAGGAGCCAGTCTTTGCCTCCCTCCTGGTTCTGAAGAGAGAAGCTCTCTCTTGTCCAGCCTCCCCTGCTTGGCCCTGTGCCTAATGGGACATGATTGGAAGTGTCATTTATCTTATTCTCACCTCAAAAGAAGGTTAAATTCTCTCTAAGCCCCAAGTGCTCTTTGCCTGAAGCCTCTAAACTAGGCATAGTGTGAAAAGCCAGTAAAAAATGATCCCTGGTCATCAGAACATTCCTTTCTCTATATAGGTATTGGCATGCTTTCCTTCTGTCTTAAATTTGAACAGTATAAATTGCTTTACTACTTGACAGGAACAGCAGTGGCTGCTCTCCTGTATCAACTGTAATGCTACTCATAATGGGTGCATTTTCCCATTGAGCTAAATTAATTAGCTCATCTTTGTCTGTGTTTGATTTGTCAGAGTGGCTATTGTGGGAAAACACACAATTTCTAGTAAATTTATAGTGATTACTTGAAGCTTAATTTCGGAATTAATAAACCCACCTTGTGCCCTGCACAAAACTGCTTGTTGTACATTGCCACTGGTTTTGCCCCTCTTTGGGCTGCCTCCTCCTGCTTTGCTGTGGAACTGTTGGCATGATGGATGTTGTATCACTCACCAGTTTTGGAGAGTATAAATGTAAGTGAAACTACAGTCCAGGGCTGGGCCTGGTGTGGTCCATCAGGAGGTGGAGGTGTGTTTGGCACTGTTGCTGCAGGGTCACCCTGTGCCCTGCAGGGAGGGGCAGTGTGGGGGTCTCTGGAGTGGCTGAGTTCACCCTTATTTGTTTTCTGTCCAGGGAGGTGTTTGGCCCTGTTGCTGCGGGGTCACCCTGTGCCCTGCAGAGAGGGGCAGTGTAGGGGTGTCTGGAGTGGCCGAGTTCACCCTCATTTGTTTTCTGTCCAGGGGAGTGTTTGGCCCTGTTGCTACGCTGTGCCCTGCAGAGAGGGGCAGTGTAGGGGTGTCTGGAGTGGCTGAGTTCACCTCACCCTCACTTGTTTTCTGTCCAGGGAACACTCCCTGTAATTGTCACATTGACAGACACGTATTGTGTTAAGATTTGGGTAGAGTTTTTTCTTGTACTGGCTGCGTTGAATTCAAAGAAGTATTTGCTTAAAATACAAGCACATGGAGATGTTTGTAACTGCTGGATAGATTCTTGTATCAACAGATAATAAAAAAGCCAGACGTGTTAATTAGAGAGCCGGAGCTGTTTCATTTGAGAACCCTCATATGCATCGGCGCCTCCTAAATGGCTGAGGGCAGCGGGCCCAGGGTGTTCCTGCGTGCCCAGATGGTGCTGGGCGATAGCAGGGGCAGCAGCCCTGCCTGGCAGCACCTGTGGCAGCGTGGCCAAGCTGTGCCCCGGGGCTGGCACGGGGGCTGGAGCGGGGCCAGCACAGGGGGCTGAGCTGAGGAGTGGATTTTCCTATTGTTCTTTCCGAGGAGGATCCAAATTCTCCCTCTTGATGCTCCGATGGACACTCTGCGTGCCGCCTCTCAGTAACAACATTTCACCCCTGTGTTTTTCTTGGTGGGTTATTTTATTGCACATGGTAGTTCTCAGTGCTCACCCAGATTCTAACTTGTACCTGGACATGAAAAGGCCTTGGAAATGTGATGTTTCCAGTATTGCTGCAGCTGGCTGTTTATCCAGCTTTCTTAAAAATCCTTCTGGTATTTCTGGGACTAACTTGGCATTCCCAGCCCGGAAGGTGGAGTGCAGCCCCTGGCATGGCTGGAGCAGGAGTGCTCCCTCCCTCCCAGGCATCTCACTAGCTCTTAACACACTCTTTTTTCCCTGCTGAGCTGCTGGATGTTTTTGGAAAGGACGAATCAGTGTTTGTAACAGATTTGTTTCAATTTAAATATTTTTTCCTCACTTAATAAAAACATCTAAAAACTACTGTACAGGTTTCTCGCTTTAAATTTTAACTTGAAATTGAAATGCTCGGAGTGGTGCATTTCTCTGGCTGGTACACTGATGATACACCTTTAAACCAGTTGGCTTGGAGAGGGGCATCAGTAGCAGTCCTGATGTTGTTGTGGAAACCTCGAGCTCCCTCTTTGCTGTCACTAATCCAAAATACTCTAATTTTCTTCTGGTGTTTTCCCTCTCAACCGCAGTGTTTATACTTACAGAAGGGAAAAATAGCCAAACATAAAGGTCAGTCTAAAGCAGAGACCTTGTGAACAGCAAAATCTCTCTCCAGAGAATTTCAGCTCCTAGGATTGATTTAAAAACCCCCACAGAAGTGCTTCAGAATGGAAATGCTTTTTTATGTCTCACACTGAAAGCATTTACTGGTGGTAAATTTGCACTTTATAACATGTTATTTCTGCCAGTGTTGATTACTGTTTTGTTGCAGAAGGAACTAACTTTGTAATTTAATCTGCGTTGGTATTGTCAGCCTGAAATTTTATGTATACACACTGCATTATGGAAAACTGTGCTGCAGAGGCTGCTTTGGCTCTGGAAGTGCCTGAACTGCGGTGTTGGAGGTTGGCAGAGGAGCCAGAGAGGTGCCACGGCACACATGGCTTGGCTTTACGCTGTCCCCTACACAGCTACTCCTGGGCACTGCTGGAGTCAAGGAACCATCCCAAATTATCTAAAAGAGAGTGAGGAAATACATATTTGACTAGGTAATTATACTTTGCATTAAATATATTAGCCAATGCTTGTATTAATTTGTAATACTTGAAAAACCTGATCAGATCTTGATTTTTAATCAAGTTATCCTTCCAGAAGAGTAGCACACACTTCTTGTGGAAATTCTGGAAACAAGTTACTGAGAAATCTGACTCATAAAGCAAATGCCTCATGAAATTCGAATGTTTAGAAGGGAAAATGACTGGCAGCTCCTCTTGTAAGTGTGCTAGTTGCAATAAAGTATAAAAGTTCAACATCAAAGAGATCACCGCTTAGTCTGTGGCATATTTGTACATCAAAGAACAAATACAGGACAAAAGGAACCGTACAGAGATACAGTTCATCCTTGCAGACAGGTCCCCGTGGAATGCTGTAAAGAGCTGCTTTCATAATGTGGAAATGATCTCTGGCACATCTTCATTTGTGATTTGGGGCTTAGGTAAGGCTGAGCATTAAGGGCAGTGCCTCAGAATGGGGCGATGCCAACGCGCCCGGTTGGAGCTCCCGCGGTGTCGGCAGCGCCGTTTGGCTGTGCCATCACTGAGGGCATAAACGTGGGGCACAGATGGGACACTGTGTGCAGCACTGCCTCTCACTGGGGGACGATGGGCAGGGGTATCAAATGCAGAAATGGAAGCTAAAGGTCTGCTTTTTGACTCACATCTTATTATGCCTGTGGTCAGTTCTCTGACACGTTACCCAAAGAGGTTGTGGAGTCTCCATTCCTGGAGACACTCAGACATCGACTGGACACAGCCTTGAGCTGTCATAGAATCATAGAATTGATTGGGTTGGAAAAGACCTCTGAGATCATCAAGTCCAACCCTTGGTCCAACTCCAGTCCAGCTTTGTTTGACCCTGCCTTGAGCAGGGGCTGCATCAAGCAATCTCCAGAGGTGCCTTCCAACATCAACTCTTCTATGATCCCATGAGATCATATTGCCTCAATCTGCCTCTTATTGAAAGGCAGCTGTCTGCTTCATATTTTCAATTATAGCCTCTCCTAATACAAGATACAGTTTAGCCAAATATGTGACCAGCTCCACCACAGGAAAAGTCCTCCATTTGGTTTTTTGCTGTTTTGCTGAGCTTTTGTAATGTGAAAGCTGGATTTATTCTCGTGGATTTGTTGTGGTTTTGTTGTTTGCTGGGTTTGTGTTTTTTCTTATTCCTGAATTCCTTCTTCAATTTGTGATGAAATTTGTGGATGTCTCCCTTAGAACCAAAGAAAATTGATCTCAGGCATGTAGAGCACATGTCCCCTTTCAGAGCAGGACTGGACATGTTGATCACAGAAAGTTTTTGACCTGCCATTGACCAATTGGTAATAGAACTGTGTTGGAGGCAGTGGAGACTTGGCTATTAATTTAAGTGTATCTGTTTTAATATTAAAATGTAAAGTAGGTCGCATCCATTCTTCAGTTCCAGTCTTTCTTCTTCATTTGTGTTTCTGTAAGTGTGCTGGCTGCTTCTGTGGGATACAAAAATGTTAATCATAAGATCCAGACTAAAGCTGAGTCCTCCAAAGTTCAAGTGTGCTTGCATCAACGGTTTTAATAGCAGTTCCATCTTCTTTGGAGATAGTATTGTCAGCAGGCTCATTTCTTTTACTGCAGAACTAAAAATAGTTACAATCTCGTGGAATCATTAAGAAATACAAAGGGTTTCTGTTAAAAACCCTGGGGAAACCTGATTAGGCAGACTACTGTATAATTAATTGATGTGCTACTACACTTGGAGAAGGAGAGCATCAGTAAACAGAAGTCAGAATGTAAAAGGCTAAGAAGAACTGCTGGGAATTGTGTTAAGACATCAAGGCTTGAAAACAACAATTTGGGCACCTCAGGAGAGAGGAGCATTTGCATTGGGGGAAGGACAGAAAACTGCGGGAGGCCAGGGCAGGGGATCTGGGGAGGCTCCGGCTTGTGCTGAGCCCTTCTTTGCCAGTAAAGCAGCTGTAAAACACCTTTGGTATTACTGGTCCCAGTACTTTGTACTGCCCTCAAGCTGATGTTCTAAAAGTTCCCCAGACTACCTTCCTAATATTTTTAAAACATTGTATTGTTAAAACGTTCCTTTTGTTGATACTGTGCTTTAAATACATTCATTCTGATAATGAGTTGTTGCCTAAGATAGGACGTGGCTCACTGATTTGTGCCATTGTTTGTCTTGTTTGCTTTGAGACTGGAAGTAATTGTCAGCGAGCAGCCTGTAATTATCTCCTTGGAAAAGTCAGGATCTTCCATAGCATTGCTGTGAGGAGGTGTAGCAGTTGTGTCTGGAGATCAGGGTGGATGGGATGACACATGAAGGAATTATTCTTCCAGAAGTGTGTTTACAACTTGTATCAAATCCTTTGTTGCTACCCCATTACAACAGCAAAAATGTTCCATCCTGGGATGGGACCTGTACCCTGACAAGTCCTGTGGCCAAGGGGGAAGAGGAAGCTGTGCCAAGGAGCTTCTGGCCCTTAGAAACATCAAGTTCTTGGCGATTTGAGGAAGTCATTGCAGTGAAAATAGATTGACGTTTGCTTGTTTAGACCAACATAATGCAGCTATTTTTAAGGAGGCCTGTTTCTATATCTGTTGCCTTGCCCTGCTCATGGGGAGGAAGGAGCTGTCCTTGAAGAGCTTTACCGACTAAGTGG
The DNA here is from genome assembly GCA_035583235.1 of Hafferia zeledoni. Taxonomy (NCBI): domain Eukaryota; kingdom Metazoa; phylum Chordata; class Aves; order Passeriformes; family Thamnophilidae; genus Hafferia; species Hafferia zeledoni. The sequence continues at coordinate 16,322,268 of JAWWEV010000018.1, read as the reverse complement.
CTTTCCCTGGATCTTGCAGCGCCCTGGAGTCCCGATCGCACTGCTGGTTCCTGCCCCCAGGGGTGTGGGGAGGGTGGGGATGCTCAGCACTGGAAATCAGCCCTTTGCTCAGGCAATCGCACTGCTGGGGTGCAGGGGCTGTGTAGGTGCAGTGGCTGTGCCTGTTCTGGCTGAGAGGAGCCAACTGCAGACGTGTCAGGGCTGTGCTGGTGGAGGAACCAGGAGCTTTCCTCACCCCACTCCGGCAAGTCCTGACCTGCTGCTTGGCGTAGACCGTGTTTGGAACAGACAACAGCTTTACATTTTAGAAAGACTAATCAAATTAATTCAATTTATATGCTAAATTGAAGGAACTTTCGAAATACTTTACTTTCGAATTAAGGAAAAAAAACCAACACCAAAATCAAAACAACAACACACTATTAGAGACTTTCCCACCTTCAGAGTGCCCAGACTGTCAGGTTAATAGCTTGTTATTTCAGGGTGGATGCACTTGCACAGGGAGAGTCTCCAGCAGCTCGTAAAATCAAAATCCCAAAATGAAATCCTTCAATACTTTTTTTTTTCCTCATTGAATGGAATAGAAAAAATTTCTCAGGGAGGTGCCAGCAAAAACAATGTGGGGTTGTGTGGCTTCACTTCTTTCTTGAGCTGTTGCCACAGCATTAGTGCTTTGGGAACTTCAGATTTTGTATTAGCAGTGGGTGGGATCTCACATGGGGATGAATCTCCTGAGTGGGCAACACGCACAGATGTCCACCTGGTCCCCTTGGAGCCCAGAGTTAAAGCTCAGGAGCATGTCCAGAGCTGGCACAAAGCTGTGTCCCACACAAACACATCTGGGGGGTGCTGGTGAGGGCTGAACTTGAGGCAGTTTTTGTCAGCCAAGCATTTTTTCCACGGGTGCAAATTTTACAGTTTCTGAGGACTCTTATCTGCTTCTGGTGTAAAAGCACCTTAATAATTGAAATTACATAGCACGACTTCAAATGTAATCACCAAATATAATGTGGGAGAAGAATTAATTGAATTATCATTAATTCCAGTTTTCAGAAAAGGCTTTCAAACTTGTCTTAAGCTGGATACCAAAATGGTTATCACTTTGGAAAATGTTCCAAGGCTCCAAACATCTCAGCAAAGTGTCTGGTTCACAAAGGACCACTTTGATCCAGCTATCTAACAACTTCATCCAAGGAGACAAAACCCAGATTGCTTCCTGCTAATCCAGTGCCTTGCAAACATGATTTTAATTTTTATTCCCTTTACTTGTTTTTCAAAAATTCAGGCAGATATAATGGGATGATTTCTTCCCATAAATAATTAAGCCCATTGTAAGCAGCGTCAGTAGAAAGTAGTCTTGAGATTCATGTAGTTTTAAGTACCTACTCATTTCTGCCTTTTGAAAACAGTATCATGTCCCAAGCACTTTGAATGCTCGTAAATCATTCCAAACCTCCTGTATTTTAGGTGATTGCATTTCTTCTCAAAGCCGTTCTGTTTGTCCCAAAGTCTGTGTAAAGGAAGGGGTTGTGCTTTAGGTGGATTCTCAGGCTGGTGTAGCAGCTCCTGTTCCTGTTTCTCTTCGTGTTGGAGGAGCTGCCTTTGTGCCTGGAATATCTGAGGGCTCCCTGGCACCAGCACAGGGAGGCTGAGCTGCTCCTCACTGATACCATTGTGGAAGAACTTCCCTCCTTTCACCTGAATTTGGGTCTCTCAGTGAAGCTGTGCTTGTTACTGCTACTCAAAATTATATTCTTTTCATGATGAGAACAGGTATTGAACAACCTACTCAAAGGGGATTTAGCACTGGAGGAATTAAAAGCATTCCCATTAAAAAAAAAACCCCAAAACTGTTGAGTGTAAATACTGTGGTGTTTTTCAGAGAAAAGACCAGATAACACACAAATAGAAACCAAAGAAAAGACAATACCAGCAGCACTGGAGGAATGGAAATGAAAATTGTTTACCTGCCTGTTAATGCCATCACAGCAGTTCCAAATACATTGTTCCTATGAATTAACGAACCCACCTAAGTACTTTAAAGCATTGTTTATTAACAATAAGTGGTTTTAATGCCAGAGAGCGTAAATTAAGTCAGTTACATAATTTATTAGAGGCTGCTAAATGTTGTGGATGCTATTAATTATTAAGTAACCAACAAGCAGTCTGGCAATTTATTAAATCTCAGGGCATTGCATAAATGGCCCTGGATGGGGAGAATCATGTGCAGTGCAGAGGGTGAGGATGCAGTGAGATGGACAGACCTCCTGCCCTGCCCTGCCCTGCCCAGAGCTGCAGTGCCAGGCTTTGTGACAGGGGCACAGAGCAGTGGGCACAGCACACCGAGTGCTCCGCAGACTCCTCAGCAGTCACACTTGTCCTTCACATCCTCTCCAAATGTTCTCATGTTCAGCTGGCAAAGGACTTCCATCTGTCATGAGTTCTTCCTTCTCTTTTTCCTCATTTCTCTCATTTAGTTGTTTTTGGGTTTTTATTAAAACACTTTTTTCTGTAGTGAATCTGTCAGAAAAAGTGAATTGACATGTCACGGAATGGCTTTGTGGTTTGCAGGGTGTTTTTTTCCTTGTTTTAAGCAGATGCAAAAGGTATATTTTGATGCTGTTACACTGTGATGGATGAAAAAACTGCACTGACTTTTATCCAGGAGAGGGAAGAGAGTTGTTTCTTTCAAGGGCTATAGATCAATTGATGTCTTACAGAAGTAATACCATGAAAGTGAGGAAGAACTCCTCTTTGATACTTGAGTCTTTCTCTTTCAGTTGGTACAGTAATGGGCTTTTGAATTAAAGGTTTGTTAAAGCTTGTATCTCTTTTCAGAGTATTGACAGCCAAAGCAGACTCACTGAGCCAAAATGGATGTGTTTATCCAAGCCTGTTAAAATCAGAATTTAAGTTGATTGTATCAAGGTCTAAGCTTTAATGCCACTTTCATATAGGGGGCTGCTATTGGAATTTTCAGTGGAGTAAATTTCTTTACAGTGTGCCTTTGAGTTATGGTTCATAACTGGATTCATATAAATAAAGGCTTTCAGCCCAATGCTGTTGAACTAATTCCATTTTGAAGTCATTAATTATATTTAGCTCACTGAAAAAAGGAGAGGGAAGGCATCAACTAACCCTATAAAAAAGTGACAACAGAATTGTTTTGTGAAGAGGCTTTGGGTCTCTTAAGCTACGAAGAGTAAGTAATTTGTTGGGTTGGTTGTGCTTGTTTTAATCAAAGAAGTGTGAACAGAAGCTGGATAATGCATTGCTATACTGCAAAGACAATTAATTTTGGACAGACAGTAATACAATTAATGCTTTTTGCCTTTATCATGTTAAAGTCTTTGCAATAAAATCTGGCTATGCAGAGCATACTGGTTTGCACAGAAAAATAAACAACGTTGGATTTTAATCATAAATCCGTTAACTCTTGTCAGATTGGTAAATTTTCAAGGTAAATGACTTCTGATGTGTGTTCAATTAAAAACCTGCTTTGCTACATTCAAATAACTTAATGCAAGAAAGAAAACTTACAGCTTTGACTTCTTACAGTATATATGTTGTGTGAAGCTTCTGATAAAAGTGCTAACTGGTTATCAAAACTAAAATCCAGATGCAACCAAAACACAGTGGATTTTAATGCCATTTGTGTGAGCCTGCCTGTTACACCCATTAATAGGATTTTGTCTTTCCAGGACTTTGAGAGAGGCCAGAATAAACCCAAGCACTGCTGATTGCAGCTTCCCAGAGACAGAGCAGGAAATAAGTAGTGTATGTATTTTTAGGCTGGAGCATGGTACTTCTGCTGTTTCCATCTTTATCCTTCCATTTTGGCTATTCCATTTGGCAAGGTGGATGTAGGAATTTGGCTGCTTGGAGTTCACGTTGCCCTGGGATCCTGGAGGCTGAATGCAGAACTGTCATCGTACTGTCTGATTGCCTGATCCTCTTCCCTTTGCTGTCTAGTTTCTCATTTCTTTCATTTCCTTACTTTCATTTCTTCTCCTTCATGTTAACGTTCTTCATCTCTAATTCACTTTCTTGTGTTCTTCTTTCACCCTCTTTTGAAAGCAAACTGCCAGTGCCTTGTTTAATCTCCTTAGCAGGGTGGTGAGGGGTAACAACACAACTCTGGGCTTTGGGCCCTTTATAGCCAACTGTTTCAGGCTGTGATGGGTTTGCTCCATGGCTTCCTCAGTAACCAGGTGTAACTAAGGAAGTGGACATTACATAAGGATTCCACACGTGTTTTCCATGTAAGAGTAGGGGAAAAAAAAAAAAAAAAGAAATAATTTAGTCTTCCTTTTTCCAGCAAAGCTTAGGGGAGCAGGAGGAACCTGGACAGTCCCTTGTTTCAGTTGGTTTCCTAGCCCAGGACATGGTGAAATTGTATCATTGCCTGTTCTCCTCATTTCTTAAAGTTTTGATTGTATTTGTCTGTTTCGTTTGGTTTGGTTTGGTTTTGTCCCTCCTTATTCCTTGTTACCCTTCCCTCTTCCCTTTTCCCCAAATAGTGTGTACAAATTGCATACGTGGTTGTAGAAGTTAGAAAACATCATTTCTGTTTTCATTCAGTTCAGTTTCTGGGGAGTTTTTTGCTCTTCTTTTCAGTTTTTTTTTCCCTTTGCTGGGAAAACTTTGAGAAGAAAGAGGAAAGCAGTCCAAGGTTAGTAAAAGAACTAAGCCAAACCCAGACACAGGAATGAAAGGCAGAGCCCTCTGTGATGAGGCAGAGCCCTTTCTGACACTGTGCTCGGTTCTTCAGCAGTTCTTGGTTCCTTCAGTAGCCTCCTGGAAGACTCCCAGGCACACCAAAGGGTGATGACAGCTGGGAGAAACCATGTCTTGAGATGGGCTTTAATTGTCTTTCAATCTACCCAAATTCTTGCCTGGCCTCTTAAAGCTGTGCTTGCTGTCCTCACCCAAACCTTTCAGACCTCACTGGCACCTTGGGGCAGTCTGTGCCAGGACACCAGCAGATACCTGACCACTGGCACTCTCGGGAAGCTGAGATTGTTCTTGGTTTCGTTTTACTTGAGGAGAAACTGCTGCTCTCAGATTTGCTGTGGTGGAGGAAGGAGATGTGAACTCCCCATGCCAAGCTGCTGCAGCACCTAAAACGCTTCACTGTGTATCATGAGCTCCTGAATATGTGCAAATGTGCTGGTTACCAGCGAGATTAACGAGCAATCAACCACAGGCTAGATTTGAGGAACATGGCAGTGAAACCTCAGCCTTGCTTGCAGGCTGCCTGGTAAAGCTGAGTGCATTAAACTGAACTAGAGTGAAGCAAGAAAGCTGCCTGGGATTACTCTTAAACAAGTTATTTTACCAAGCCCAGCAGTCATCATCTAAAAATCACATATATGAGGTGTGCAGGACCAGAATTACAGTGGGGTGAGCTGGTCAGCAAATAGCAGGGAGCAAGGAAAATGGGAAAGAAGGGATAGTTTTGTACTTCCATTAAAGATTCTTGGAACAGGCACCATCTTTTTATCTGCATTTATTCATAGAATCATAGAATGGATTGGGTTGGAAAAGACCTCCGAGATCATCAAGTCCAACCCTTGGTCCAACTCCA